>JAJOHK020000156.1:0-38768 GCA_022457215.2 Leucocoprinus gongylophorus
CTATGCAAGTCAGTGGATGACTTCTTATTTGAATTTGAGTGTTGTTTGTGTATCCTGTTTTGCTTGAGTTGAACTCGGGTGGGAGTTATGATGTAGAATGGTTTATGCCAATAGAGAATAAATGTGAAAGCATTGATGATGATATAGATCATGGTGACAACTTCGAGGTCAATGACCGCTCGCTCTCGCTTCCATCTTTGCACGTAATCTTGAAAGAAACATATGACCTGACAAAGAGCCATTGCTTTCGACACAAAACCATCTTTACTGTGTTCCATGATTTCATCTTTTGAGACAACAGGGAGGTCAATTTGTCCTGTCCGGTGTAACCACTCCAAGGTTGAGTATTGGAGAGTGTATAGGGGTTGTTTATCATTATACAGCATGAGTCCACCCATGACAACGTAGAAACCATGCGTTTCCGACCACTTCATGTGTGGCGTTTCTTACTGGAAATCAGCCGCCGAAGGAAAGCTGAATCACTAGTTGCTTACGATATAAATTGCAGATATGCTTCGGTAGAGATCCTCTACGTGTACCGCGCTCAGATTCCATCAATTTTTGGTTCTCTATCAGAAACAGTCCCGTCCATTCAGTACACGCTCATCTCATAGGTCTTTCCATATCAAGCAAGACTCACCCAACTCCTCACGTCTCTCCTCATTATACAATTGCGCTACTGTTCTCGCTGCAAGTACCTGCCTGAATGCATTGACCAGCATGCTTTCAGGATACACTATGGGCCAGAGGAATTTCTTCAGGCTAGTGAACACGTTTTCCCCACGAGGTGGAATGTCCGGATGAAAGGCAACAGCGGTAGTGAGGCAGATAGTTGTCATGCAGCTCATGATGAGCCCCAAGGTAAACTGTGTGTGAAATACGAACATGCAATCATCTTCACAGCGCGTGTAAAAGATGATAGCAAGAGGGTCTCGGTAGAGAAATCGGAAGAGGGGCATTGGTGCCCCCATTAGACTAGCAATAAGCGTGATCATAAAGAGAAGAAAGATCATTCCGGAGAAGGGCACAAGTCTACAAGTTTCATGTCGTCCAGGACGACATGAACGACAGGACGTTGTCGTTGTGGTCGTTGTGGTCGGCACTGAAGGCAGGGCTGGATACATGGTAGATTGGTCAGGTGACCTGATAACGGCCGGGAGAGTAGTGAGAAGCCCAGCGTGAGGTTCACTGGCTTATCTCCGAAACCTCACAAATTCAGGTATATTGATGTGATCACAGATACACCACCTTCACAGATATTGCGATTAATAGAATCAGTGTCTAGGGACTTATCCCCATTATTCAGCTTCCGAACAAAGCACAGAGAACTACAAGTTGCTGAACAACACCAAGGAAATACTCTAGGAGTCCATAGCCGTAGCATTCTGGGAACAATGACAGTAGGTGAGGATGAAGCCGTACGAACCTATAAAATAGATGATTGATGGATGAAGTCTTTTCTAAAAAAAGAAAACTGCTGCAAAATTACTTTATACATCTTTAAACTCCTGAACCGGACGGTCGATGTTGGTCCGCAAACGGATCCTTCGTATCTTTGTCATATCCCATCTTGCCTTCTGGCAGTGTATACTCGGGCTTGGCTACATACGGCGGAACGAACGTATCACTGTTGTAGTCATAGTCAGGCTGTTGGCTGTAGTATGTCTGACTATAACCTGGATCATATGCTGGGTTGTAGTGTGATGGATATTGGCCTGCACGGTTGGTATAGGATGGTGCGCGTGAGGCTTTGGTAAGGCTCGAAGGATCGAGCATTTGCCGGAGGTAGGCGAAAGCGCAAGAGGAGAAAAACATGGCGATCACTGACAGAGGAAAGATAAGAAGATCATGAGACCTGAATTAGAAAGAAAGGCTTACAAGTAGTGACGATGAAAGCAAGGATATCTCCCCACGAATCGCGATCCCAGTGACGTTCACAAACTGGACAGCCATCAGGAAGTGACAACCAATAGTTCAAACGACTCACGATCATGAGATGAGGATGAATCGAGAGTCTCGCTGGTGATAGGGCCCCAAAAACCGAACTAGAAACATGTTGAGACCAAATGGTTTTCGGGGTTGGAAGTGTCACATACATAGACAATGGTATCTCCTTCTACAAGACTTATGCACATGTTAATGATATCATTCTATATTATGTTGACATTAGAAAATCAACTGGTATAGGGAATCAATGTTCACCTTCATAGTGAAATGGATGATGATCTTCAGCAAACCCGACCCTGCAATGGCTAGTACAGACAGGATGGTCGCATAGGCATAAGATCGGATCAGTGGTAGACGTTGCTAGCGAACCACAAGGAGTCAATGGTGAGCACTCGAAAGTAGATACATTCATACTGTTCCTGCCGCAGTCAATCCTAACAACTCAATGGTCACAACTAACATGTAAAGAACGCCAAGAACGATATATGGAATTCGTAGTTTAGGAAATTTCCCTATACAAGCTGGTTAGGAAGTGAGGCTTCCCTAGAATGTCAACGACGTACCTAGATCTGGCAGTGCCGCATTGCGGAAATATCCAACCTACAATGAAAAATAAGGCTAAAATTTGAAGGACTTGATCGATATAAGCATACAGAGCTAGAGATGATATTAAGCTGTGAATTTCAGAGTATTCTTGAAGTGGACTCACGCAAAGAGCGTCCAGAAAAAAGAGATAAAGGAAACTGGTCCAGATCTTCAGAACCTTTCCCGTAAGGCTAAGACTGAGACTCACTGGCAAGGACAACGGGTCTTAGATTTCTCTTATACACCCGGGAGACGAATGCGTATGGTGGTGGAGGGCCTGAATAGAATCAAGGGAAAATTCATGTGTTTGATCAAGAGCATACCTAGCCGAAAGCGATCAGTGAATGCATTAGGCATCTAAAATGAGCAGCTAAACACAAACCTCGAGGAGAAAGTCTGCTATCCATCCTGATGGACTAAAGGCAAGTAGGACTCGGTAGGAAAGAGCGTGACTGCTATGAATCCACTTGGGACACAGCCTATCAATCATTGTTTGCTTCTATTTGAAATTATCTCATGGCAACGAATCTTTGTTCGCTACCATAGCTTTGTCTCTTTGTCTATCTTTGTCTCTATCTTTGTCTTTGTCTTTCTATCTTTGTCTCTGTAACAATGATAACGGTGAAATGATTCTTGACTCTGTATAAAGCCCGCATAAGTCTGGAACGAAGAGGATCGCCTTCGCAATGGGAGGATCGTCTTCACGCCATGATCCAACGCTTTATGTTGGACTGCAGGTTTGTGATGTGTTGTAGCTAAGATGACCAGTCCGCGAGTGTGTGTCGAGAAATGATTCACATCGATGTCGTAATATACTCTGTTAGCAACTGGGTGTCATAGGAATGATTGTGAGCGATCGAGTATGGACATTTCTATAGGGACAATTAATAGGACAAATTTTTCTTTGTAAATATTTGGACTTAGAATTTATTGTAGAGCACTTATATAGAACTTATATAGTCTTGTCTGTACCTATGACTTCAGCTTCTTGTGCTGAATCCTAGTCTTACATACATTTATTGTGTCTACAACACTACTGTACTATTTACAATCTATTTCTTGTTGGTGTATACATAAAGCACATTGTCAGAATTGAAGACAGTGGACTTTATTTTTATTTTATTTTTATTTTTCTTTTCCATTTATTTTTATTTTGGACTTAGGATTAGGACTAACCCTGGTTAGTGTGACATTACATATAACTATTACAAACTGTCAACTATATGATACTGTATCACAGATCTATCACATGTCATAGTCATAGTCACATGATCATACATTAATAAAAGAATGTAAAAGGTTCTGAAACAATAATGTCATACAACATGTTTACTACATATTAACCTTATAGATAATACATGCTCTTTAAAGTAGGCTAGGTTTAGTGTAGTACAGACTATTAACCTATTATATATAAAGTAGACACTTTGTACTTGGAATTCTATTAAGTTCTCTTGTGTTAACCCTAATACAAGGTTCTTTTGTTGACTTGACACTTTAAGTCTTCAATCATAACAAACATGGTCATATCTCCATTAAACATCTCTTATGTTGAGTGGAAATTTCATTTCAAGAGTGAGTATTATTCTAGATTGATAGATACTAATAGCTTTTATCTGGTTGATATCAAATATTAGATATCTGAATATATAATCTGTAGAGACTACTGGTCTGAGTTCTTTGTTGATAAGTTTGTTTATTATTGACCTTCAATATAAAACAGAGGAAATCTCTGGAATCATTCTATATAATACATCCTCCAAAGCTGAATCTGAGTTAAGAGCACTTATGATATGCAAGATCAATTCCATATTATTGATAATCAAAGTAATATTCTCTTAGATCCAATTAGATAGCATTTTTTGCTATAATGTATAGTACTAACCAAAGAAGAAAATATATTGCAGAAACCTGTTGAAGTTTAAGCTTACTTGTAATCTTCATCTTGTTATATTTTCCCTTTTGTTATATAATATGAATATACTTAAGTATCTGTATTTAGTCTTTTACTAGAGTATGCTAAGACCTAATCTTTCTTTCCTAGTTCTGGTAACCTAAATATATTTATTATTGTTTTAATATCTACTATGTATAATCCTATTAGGCTATAAGCTCTAACAGCATTTATATCAGACATGTGAAGCCTGAAGGCTAGCTTCTTTATTTAATATTTTCTTTTTATTTTCTTTTGATTTATTTCACTTTGAACTTAGGATTAGGGCTAGAGGTGACATCATGATCATGCTGTCACACATCAGTCACATGAGATGATATAGTCATGGTAATGGTCACAAGTTATGAGAAGGATATAAAAGGATAATGTCATAACAATGTGTTTTATACATATTGGTCTTGAGGTGAACACATGGTCTTTAGAATAGGCTAGAAAAGTAGTAGCACAGACCATCATCATTTAGTATATAAGGCAGACATTTTTGTACAGAGTTCTCTATTGAGTTCTCTTGTGTAACTCTATACAAGGTTCTACTTGTTAACTAACCCTAAGATCTTTAAGTTGTAACATTAGAACTTGATACTCTTCTTGAGACTGTCTAGCACAGGGCCCTTTCTATTCACCTTTACTCTCTTACCAATCTTGACTGAAGAGCAACATTGCCTTTTAGTCAAGAAGAGTAGCCAGACCCTAGGCTTAAAGAGAGTGCCAATTAGGTGGAGGAAACCTGGTCATTTGTTTATACCAAAGCCCACTGGTGCAGGTAGACATATCACCTTATGTGGATGTGCTAGTTAGTCTTTTTTATGTAGAAGCCTCATGCTATAGTGTTCCCTTGTGACTTGTTCATACAGAGGAACAATATTGTCTAGTAAAGAAAGTGTTTAGCTTAGAGATTTTCTTCTTAGAGATATTAGCCAGGAATCTATTAGCTAGTAAGACAGTAGATAAGTAGTCAGTAAACAGGGTGAGGTGGACAAGAAGAGTACTACTAGCCCTTACAGAGGAAAATATCAGAGTTAGAATATAAGTCAGAGAGGGAATCCAACATAGAATCAGTACTCTCTGATAACCAGTTACCACCACCATATACCATGAGTTGACATAAAATTAACTTGGAACAGGTGATTTGACAATAGCAGGAGCAGCTGGCAGTACTGCAAGCAATAATTGCACAAGCAGAGCTAGGAGGAGCAGAAAGAGCAGCAACATTCACATGACCCAATACACAGGTCAAAGTAGCAAGGCCATAGAAGTCCAATGGGAGTTTCAAAAAAGTGGCTGGATTTATCACAGCATGTAAGCTGTATATACAGATAAGGATAAGAGGAACACCAGTAGAAGAACAAATACAGTGGGTACTATCATATGTGCAGGGGGAATTGGCAGACATCTGGAAGGAAAACATACTAGAGGACTTGGAGCAGGGAGGAAAAACTATGGAAGAATTCAAGAGAGGGATTAACATCACTATATGCTGGAGGCTCATGAAGTCAGAATAGCAGCCAGGCTCAATTGAGCAATGGTATAACAGGGCAATTGTCTTGAACAGGAATTAAAGGAAAAGCAAGAGAGAAGAAGAGAGGCTGAGGAGGCAAAGAGACAATGGGGCACCAGTCCCAAGAGTGAACCATGGAGAGGTATCACAGTTACAGTCCCAAGGCTGGCAAAGAAGGTAAGAGGTTCCTCAACAACAGGCTCAAGTAGGACCCACTCTGATGGAAGGAGTGAAAAGAACAAATACAGTAATAGTACACCCCAATCAGAGGGAAGTATTTGCACAATACAATCCATATGCCATGGAGATAGATAGGGGAAATAGGAACTGCTACAACTATAAAAGATTTGAGCATTTGGTGAGGAATTGTAGGAATAGGGAAATAGAGAACAGAATTGGAAAGGGAAGAAGACTGGAATATGGACAGAGGCTGGCAATGGAAGGAAATAATGGACAATGTAATTTAAATGGGAAAGGAGATCTGGTAGTTCTTGACTAGGTCTCAATAACAATAGGTTTGCAATATTTTCTAGAGTAGTAGAAAATACATCTATGTACAACCTGGATAATGGGGATATGTTAAGAGAAGTGATGGTGAAAATTAGGTTGGAAAGAATTGATACATAAGAAGAAGTGATGCCTTATTATATAGTAGAGCCCTAGGATTAGTAGTGAGTTCAGAATTCATAAGGAAGTAAGGGTTTAAATTAAAAAGAATTGGAAACCCAATATATGTAAGAAATATGGACAGGACATTCAATAAAAAGAGGCCAATCAAAAATATGGTGAAAGTAAATATTTATTATCAGAAACATAAACAGAGATAGATGTTATTGGGGAACAAAAATGGAATGTGATCTTGGGAATGCTATGGCTAGTCTGCCACAATCCTGAGATCAATTAGAGAACAGGGAAAGTAAAAATGATGAGATGTCCAGAGAAATGTGGAAGACAGTGGAGACTGAAACAGGGAAAGTCAGGGTGGCAGAAACAGAAGGAAGAAGAGAAAAGGGAAGAATCCAGGAAGAAATAAGAAGAAAGAGAGGAAAGACAGAGGAAAGAAAAGAAAAACAAAAAAAGAAAAATGGAAGTAAAGAAAGTAGCAGAAGAATAGGAGATTTGGGATGAGGAGGAAGAAGCAGCAAAGTCAGAGGAAGAAGCTAAAAGGTTGGTCCCAACAAAATTCCATAAGTGGATTTATGTCTTTGGCAAAAGAACAAGTGAATGAATGCCCATGAGAAAGCTGTGGGACCATACAATAGATATGAAGGAAGGATTTATGCTAAGGAAAGAGAAGGTGTACCTGTTGTCAAGAGAAGAGCAGGAGGAGGTACATGTGTTCATAACAGAACAATTGAGGAAGGAGTATATCAGACCCTCAAAGTTGCCTCAAACAACACTAGTATTCCTTGTAGGAAAGAAGGATAGAAAGAAGTGAATAGTACAGAACTATAGGTATTTAAATAAGTGGACAGTAAAAAATAATTATCCTTTATCTTTAATTTTGGACATAGTAGAAAATATTAGTACAAAAAGGGTGTTTATTAAGATAAACTTATGATGGGGGTATAATAATGTTAGGATAAAGAAAGAGGATGAGTGGAAAGTAGCTTTTACCATACTAGAAGGGTCATTCAAACTGACTGTGATGCTTTTCAGGTTGACAAACTCACCAGCAATGTTCTAGACTATGATGAATGAGATCTTATGGGATCTTATTAATACTGGGAGAGTAGCAAGCTTTATTGATGATATAATTATTGGGATGGAGGGAGAAGAGGGATATGATAAATTGGTAGAGGAAGTAATAAAAAGGTTGGCAGAAAATAATTTGTATGTTCATTCAAGAGTTCAGAAGAGCAGTGAGAGGAAGCAGATACAAAGGGAGGCTATTAGTAGAGGAGTTCAAGAGGGGAATAAATGGGATGATTAGGAGAAAGCTAATGGAGACAGAAAGGCCTCCTACAAGTATAGAATAGTGGTACAAGCATGCCACTAACTTAGACAGGCATTGGAGGAAAAGCAGAAGAGAAGAGCAGAGAAGGCAGGAAATACCACCTTAGTGGATGACAACAGGACCTGTTCTGATGGAGGGAGTAGAAAGGACAAACATAGTAGTAGTGAGAAGCCAGGGACAGAGACAAGGAATAGAGCTGCCAAGAAGGGACCCTTATGCTATAGACATAGATAGAAGGAGGAACTGCTATGCTTGTGGAGGATTTGAGCACATGGCCTGACATTGTAGAAACAGAGGAGAAAGAATCAGAATTAGGGATAGTAGAAGACTGGAATATGGACTAAGGCAGAGAACAGAAGGAAACTATGAACAAATAGACAATTTAAAAAAGGAGGAGAATCTAAAGTCCCTCAACTAGATTCTAACAACAGGTTTAATGTACTAGCTAGAGAATTAAAAGTTGGTGCATTGGACTTAGAGAGAATTAAGAAAGTCAAAGTAAGAAAAGCAGAAGAAAATTTATTAAGAGAAGTAATGGTAAAGATTGGATTAGAAAGGGTAAATATATAAGAAGGAATGACAGTAAAAGCACTACTGGATAGCAGTGCTACAGGGCTAGTTATAAGCTCAGAGTTTGCAAGAAAGCAGAGGTTCAGGTTGAAAAAAATGGAGAGGCCAATATATGTAAGAAATGTGGATGGTTCATTTAACAAAGAAGGACTGATAGAACATACAGTAGAGATAAACATCTACTACCAAGGGCATAGAGAGAGGACAGAGATAGACATGATTAGAGGACAGAAGTGGAAAGTTATTTTGGGAATACCATGGCTAGCCTGCCACAATCTGGAGATTAACTGGAAGACAGAAGAAGTAAAAATGACAAGGTGTCCAGAGGAGTGTAGAAGGCAGTGGAGACCAAAGCAGGGAAAATTGGGGTGGTAAAAGCAGTAAGAAGAGGAGCAGAAGGAAGAGGAAGGAAGGAGGCAAGAAGAAAAGGGAAGAGAAAAGGCTAAGGAAAGAAAGAAAGTTGAAAGTATGAAAGATAGCAGAAGAATAGGAGAATTGGGAGGAAGAGGAGGAAACAGCAAAATCGGAGAAAGAGGCAAATAAATTAGTGCCAGAAAGACTCTATAAGTGGATCCAGATCTTCAGCAAGAAAGTGAAAGGATGCCCACTAGGAAGCTGTGGGACTACACCATTGAGATGAAAAAAGGTTTTGTGCCAAGGAAAGGGAGGGTATACCTATTATCAAGGGAAGAGAAGGAAGAGGTGCATGAATTCATAGCAGAGTAACTAAGGAAAGAGTATATTAGACCCTTAAAATCACCCCAAATGGTACTAGTGTTCTTTGTAGGAAAGAAAGATGGGAAGAAGAGGATGGTATAGGACTATAGGTATCTCAATGAGTGGATAGTCAAAAATAACTATCCCTTGCTGTTAATTTCAGATATAGTGGAAAATATAGGCACCAAAAGGGTATTCACAAAAATAAACCTATGGTAGGGATATAATAATATGCAGATAAAAGAGAGAGACAAGTGGAAGGCAGTATTTACCACACCAGAAGGGTTATTTGAACCAACCATAATATTCTTTAGATTGATGAACTTACCAGCGATGTTCCAAACTATGATGAATAAGATCTTACAGGATTTTATTAATACTGGAAAGGCAGCAAGCTTTATAAACAATATAATTATTGGGACAGAGGAAGAAGAAGGATATGATGAACTAGTGAAGGAAGTAGTGAGGAGACTAGCAGAAAACAACCTGTATGTAAAACTGGAGAAGTGTAAGTGGAAGGTGAAAAAAGTAGGGTTTTTAGGAGTAGTAACAGAATCCAAGGGTATAAAGATGAAAGAAGAAAGGGTGAAGGGAGTATTGGATTGGCCGATACCTGAGTGTATTAAGGATATACAGAAGTTTTTAGGACTAGCAAATTACTACTGCCAGTTTATTAAAGACTTTGCATCTATAGCTTGGCCTCTACATAATCTAGTGAATAAGGAACAGAAGTGGAAATAGACAGGAAGGCAACAAAAGGCATTTGAAGAGCTAAAAGAGAGATTTACAAAAGAACCAGTGTTAGCAATACCAGACCTAGACAAAAAAATGAGGATAAAAGTCGATATGTCAGACTATGTGACAGAAGGGGTACTATTTATGGAGTGTGAGGATGGGAAGTAGAAACCAGTAGCCTTTCTCTCAAAATCTCTAAATGAGATGGAGAGAAACTACAAGATTCATGACAAAGTAATACTGGTAGTAGTAAGGGGGTTGGAAAATTGGAGATACTTACTAGAAGGTGCAAAGTACAAATTTGAGGTCTGGACTGACCATAAGAACCTGGAGTACTTTATAAAAGCACAAAAGTTAAATTGGAGACAGGCTTGCTGGGCTCTGTATTTATCTAGATTTGATTTTATCCTGAGGTATGTGCTGGAAACAAAAATGGGGAAAGCAGACAGATTAAGTAGAAGACCAGACTGGAAAGTAGGTGTAGAAAAGAATAATGACAATCAAATACTTATTAAGGACTGCTAGTTGCATAATTTATATGAAGTAGTAATAAAAGAACCTGAAGTAGATATACTAGAAAAAATAAAAATGGCTAGGGATAAAGATGAAGAAATAGTTAAAGTAGTAGAGGAAATGAAGAAAGCAGAGATAAGGGCAGTAAGAGGAGAAGAGTGGCAGCTAGAAGGAGAATTAGTACTGAAAGAGGGAAAGGTGTATATATCAAAAGACAAAGAGCTGAGGGTGGAGATAATTTGGTTGCATCATGATGTGCTGATGGTGGGACATAGAGGAAAGTGGAAGATGATGGAACTGGTGACAAGGAATTATTAGTGGCCAGAGGTAATGAGAGATGTAGGAAAGTATATAAAAGGATATGATATGTGTTAAAAGATGAAGAACAGGACAGAGATGCCAGCAGAGAAGCTGAAGTTGAGTGAGATACTGAAAAGACTATGGACTCACTTGACAGTAGATTTCATTACAAAGTTATTAGTAGTAGCCAGAAAAGATGCGATCCTGGTGGTCTGTGATTGGCTATTAAAAATGACACATTTTGTGGCAACAATAGAGGGAATATCAGCAGAGGGGCTAGCAAGATTGTTTAGAGACAATATATAAAAGTTGCATGTTATGGGACACTTGAATACTAACTATTTTTATTTTTATTTTTTCTATTTTTCTAATTTTATATTGATTTTCTTTTTCTTTTTCTTTTCTTTTAGATGATAAAGAGGCACATGACACTGCAGTCACATGACAGGTCACATGGTATGATATCATAGGCTTAGAACATGGTGAAAAGATCTGGAAAATGATATCAGAGCACATGTATACAACATGGTGGCCTTGAGTAGGAAATGAGATGGACATGAGGTTGTAGCACGGACTATGTGTACTTTGTATATATAGGACTCTAATTTAGCAGAGACTTCTTGTTGAGTTCTCTTGTGATTTTCCCTACTTGATTACCTACTGAGAGCTTTACTCACTTATATAGCTATTGGACTTTGTGTCTAGTGGTTGCCACAACATTGCATGGATTACCATAGAGTATTGTATTGGAAAGAGAACTACAGTTTACTATAGAAATAACAAAGGAGTTGAATAGAATCTTGAGAATCAAAACAAGACTATCAACATCATATTACCCACAGACAGATGGGCAGACAGAGAGAATGAGCCAGGAACTAGAACAGTATCTTAGATTCTTTATTGACTACAGACAGAAGGACTGGCCAGAGTGGTTAGCATCAGCTGAGTTTGCAGTAAATAACAAAATGCATTTGACAACTAAAATATCCCCATTTATGGCAAACTACAGAAGAGAAATGAGGATGGGGGTGGACCTGAGAAGAAAATGAAAGGTGAAGAAAGCAACCAAGTTTGCAGAAAGAATAAGAAAGGTAGAAGAAAAAGCAGGGGCAGCATTAATGAGAGCACAAGAAGAGATAAAGAGGAAAGTGGAAAACTGGAAGGTGGGAGATAAGGTCATGTTAAGTATGAAGGACTTAGTGTTTAAAGAAAGACTAGTGAAGAAGTTGATAGAGAGATATGTGGGGCCATATGAGGTAGAGGAGGTAGTATCAAAGAATGCAGTAAAATTGAAATTGCCAGCCACTATAAGAATTCACCCAGTGGTTAATATCAGCTGAATAGCAAGATATAGAGAACCAGTAAGAGGACAGAGAATGGGAGAACCAAAACCAATAGAGGTTGATGGAGTAGAAGAGTAAGAAGTCAAGAAAATATTAAATAAAAGGAAGATACAGGGAGTAGAGAAATATTTAGTGAGATGGAAGGGGTTTATGGTGGAATATAACACATGGGAAAAGGAAAAAGATTTAGAGAATGCAAGGGGAGTTGTGGAGGAGTTCAAAGAAAAAATGAGCATGGAAATAAGAAGACAAGAAAGGTTGAACAGGATAGAGGAAAAGGACTTTAAAAGAGGACAGTTACCAGAAAAATACATGGCAAAAATGCTATATGAATAGGACAACAGAAAGTTTGAGAAGGAATATCTGAAAAAGTTGGAGAGGAACTGGCAAAAATGGAAGTCAGTTTCTCCAGAGGAGAAATATTGAAGGAGGGGTAATGTCAGAGTTTAAGATAGTAGACTCTAACTATTTTCTATTTTCTATCTTTCTCTCTTTTCATTTATCATTTCTCTTTTCTTTTATCTTTATTTTTGGGGACTTAGAGTTAGAGTCAAGATGACATCATTATCACATACTAGTTATATGACAAAGGTCACAGTCATATATCACATGGAAAAGTGTAAAAGGTTCTGGAAGGATAATGTCAGATAGTATATTGACCTCAAGGCAAACACATGGCTGTTTAGGGTAGGCTAGAAGTAGTCAGCAAGGGCTATGGAGTTTAGTATATAAGGTAGACAACCATGTACAGAGTTCTCTATTGAGTTCTCTTGTGTTAACCCAATACAAGGTTCATTTACTTGTCTAACACTAAGGACTTGAGTTGTAACAGTAGATATAATAGAAAAGATAAAAAAGGCTAGGAGTCAGGATAAAGAAGTTGTTATAGTAGTGAAAGAGATGAAGAAGGCAGAAGTGAAAGTAGTAAGAGAAGAAGAATGGTAGATAGAAGAAGACTTAATGTTAAAGGAGAGAAAGGTGTATGTGCCAAAGGATGAAAAGTTGAGACTAGAAATAATCCAGTTGTACCATGATACACTAGTAGCAGGACATGGGAAAAAGTGGAAAACAACAGAGCTGATGACAAGAAATTATTGGTAGCCAGGAATAATAAGAGATATTGGAAAATATATAGAGGGATGTGATATATGCCAAAGAATAAAGAATAGGATGGAAGTACCAGCAGGAAAGTTGAAGTTGAGTGAGGTGCCAGAGAAGCTATGGACTCATCTAACGGTAGACTTTATTACAAAGTTACTGATAGTAGCTGGGAAGGATGCAATTTGGGTAGTCTGCAATAGATTGTCCAAGATGATGTATTTTGTGGTAGTTACGGAGGAAATGTCAGCAGAAGAACTAGCAAGATTGTTTTAAAATAATGTGTGGAAGTTGCATGAGTTGTTAGAGAGTATAGTATCAAATAGGGAACTGCAGTTTGCAGCAGAAATAATGAAGGAGTTGAATAAAATGTTGGGGATTGACACAAAGCTATCAACATTATATCACCCACAGACAGATGGACAGATAGAAAGAATGAACCAAGAGTTAGAACAGTACTTAAAGTTCTTTATTAATCATAGGTAGAAGGATTGGCTAGAATGGTTAGTGTCAGCTGAGTTTGCAGTGAACAACAAGGCACATTTGACAATTAAAGTGTCTCTGTTTATAGCAAATGATAGTAGAAAGATAAGAATAGGAGATTATTTAAGAAGGAAAGAGAAGGTGGAGAAAGCAAGAGAGGTTGTAGAAAGGATAAAAAAAGTATAAGAAGAGGCAGGAGCAGTATTGGTGAGAGCATAGAAAGAAATGAAGAGGCAAGTGGATAGGAGAAGGAAAGAAGCAGAAGTATAGAAGGCTAGAGATAGAGTAATATTGAGTATGAAAGACTTGGTATTTAAGGAAAGACTAGCAAAGAAATTAGTGGATCGATATGTTGGTCTATATATCATTGACAAAATATTTTCTACCAATGCAGCCAAATTACAACTGCCAATTTTGATGAGGATTCACCTGGTGGTAAATGTCAGCTGAGTAGTACAATACAGAGATCAAGTAGAGGGATAGAAAAAAAAGGTTAAACTAGTAGAAGTAGAAAGAGTAGAAGAATAAGAGAAGATATTGAACAAGATGAAAGTAAGGGGAGTAGTGAAATATTTAGTGTAATGAAAGAGGTTTATGGTAGAGCAAGATAGTTGGGAAAAGAAGGAGAATTTGGAGAATGCAAGAGAGTTAGTAGTAGAGTTCAAGAAGAGAATGAATGTGGAAGTAAGGAGACAAGAAAAGCTAGATTTAGCAGAGGAAAGGGACTTTAGAAGGGGGGGAGTTGCCAGAGAAATATACAGCAAGAATGTTGTATAGATAGGAAGTTTGAGAATGAATATTTAAGGAGATTGGAAAGAAATTAGCAGAAATAGAAGGGAAAGGATAAGATGATGTGGGGAGATGAACCAACAAGTTCCTCTAGGAGTAGGAACCTTGAAAGAGAGGTAATGTCAAACATGTAAAGCCTAGAGGCTAGCTTCTTTATTTAATATTTTCTTTTTATTTTCTTTTGATTTATTTCACTTTGAACTTAGGATTAGGGCTAGAGGTGACATCATGATCATGCTGTCACACATCAGTCACATGAGATGATATAGTTATGGTAATGGTCACAAGTCATGAGAAGAACATAGAAGGATAATGTTATAACAATATGTCTTATACATATTGGTCTTGAGATGAACACATGGTCTTTAGAATAGGCTAGAAAAGTAGTAGCACAGACTATCATCATTTAGTGTATAAGGCAGACATTTCTATACAGAATTCTCTATTGAGTTCTCTTATATAACTCTATACAAGATTCTGCTTGTTGACCAATCCTAAGGTCTTTAAGTTATTATAATTGGGATTCTTTTCCTGAGACTTTTTGTTTTTCCAAGTTATATATCATATCTGGTCTAACAATATAAAAGAAACCTTATAAGCTTATTTTTTCTGGCTCTTCAATAAAGAGCTAAAAAAATGCTCTTCAAAATCTTCTTCTGATCCTCTACTGATAAGAATGGTAATTTTTATACCTACTCATTATTTCTATACAAGAAATAGGTTGTTTCAAAGAAGGAATATCTTAATTGGCTATGCTCTAACTCTGTAGTTTGATATAAAATACTATTAAATTTAGTAATGTGAATATATAATTGGTATTCTGATTTCTAAAAATATGTGGGATTGTTTCCATAGTATCTATATCACTCAGTGTCAGGAAATCACTCCATACTGCTACTACTAGAAGTTGTACACAAAGAAATGAAACAAGCAGATTATTAAGACCTAAGTTTCTGAGTAAAAATAAAAGACTACTTTTATATTAAGTAACACAAAAGAACTTGATAGAGTCCTAAGTCTACCTTATATACTATAGACTATGGTCTATGCATACACTACTACTAACCTACTCTAAAATACATGTACTTGCCATAAAGCTAGTATATTGTTGCTATGCTGTATATGTCAAGATTGTTGATGGTGGACTCTATTTTATTTTCTCTTTTCATTTTTATTTTACTTTTCTTTTCTTTTTCTTTTTTACTTTTCTATTTTTAGAACAACTCAGGTTAGGGTTTATCAGTCACGCTGTCACATCAGTCACAAATTGATGGCGTAGTCACAAGACTGATCACGAGACTTGGGAGAATGGAGTAGAAGGTACTAGAATAAAGTGATGTCATACAGCATGAACAACACATGCTGGCCTCATGTAATACTCATGGTCATTTAGGGTAGGGTGCACAGTAGTTAGCACGGACCATGGGCTATAGTATATAAGGTAGACTACTTTGTCTTAGGAACTCTATCAAGTTCTCTTGTGTTACTCAATACAAGAGTTGTTTCATCGCTTAACTCTGAGCTTTGATTCATAACAGTATATCATTATTTGTCTCAGGACCTTCTACAACCTTCTCTGTGTCACATATCACACTTTTATCTAAGTCTGAAAAAAGAAACTCAAAAGATAAAACAAAGAAAAAGAGAAATAAAATAAAATCAAGTCTATTGTTCACAACTCTGATACAGATCTCTATATATAAATATATTAGCTCTTTTTTCTATCTTTGCTATCTCATTAATGATTCTGGTCAAAAGTTATATCACTGTCAAATGTCAAAGTCCAATTCTAAGTATTGATATCTTCTATAGTAAACTTACTCTTATTTCAAACCCTATAAGTAACTTATCTTCTATAGCAGACTTGCTCATCTTAAAATTCTAGGAGTACTTAGTCTTTCACAATGAAGTTTACTTCTTTCTAAACCCTAAAATTCATTAGTGTTTTACTATAAGCCAGATATAGATACTGACCTCACTTAATATAAAGAGTTGTTAAACTATATAGTAATAGTACTACTTGAGTATTAAGTGTTTTAGACACTTTCTCTTAATATTTAAAGGCTAGTCAATACTTTGTAATCTGTAGTTTGATAATTAAACATCTCTGACATTAATATTCTGATATTAGAGTTGTAAATAATAAACTTGGGTTTCTTTCTTTTTTTCATTTTATTTTCATTTTATTCTTATTTTTGACTTTTATTTATATTTTAGACTTGGGCAAAGAAGTGTAATATGACATCATATATGATAATCATATTAAAGTTATGACCAAGCAACAAGTAGATAGTATAATATATAAGCTAAGGTTAAGATTATTTACAAAAGTCTGTAACTCTATATCTTTGTATAAGTCTCCATACTTGTTCTGAACTCCATCTAAACCCTGTAGACTTTTACTCTCAAATGTGAGCCACACCTAACACTTTGTCAGAGGTAGTTTACACTTAGAAGTGAAAGTTTATAAGGTTAGTCAGAGTTTAATAAGTATAAAAACTTATAAAAGACTATGGTGTTATAGGCTTTCTAAAATAATGTTTGTTAGAATAGTGAACAAGAGACTTGGTTTTATTTTCTTTCTTTTGCTTTTATTTTTTTTCTTATTTTATTTTTTGTTTTCATTTTACTTTACTTTTTATTTTGGACTTAGATAAAGATGTGGTGTGATATCACATGTCACAGTCACACATGTCACAAAGTGACATATAAGTGACTCATGTTACAGGATAGTCACAGTCATACAATCATATGACATAGAGAAGAATATAGAATGTTTTAGAACAGATAATATTATATAGTATGACAACAACATGTTAGCCTTATAGAAAGCACATGTACTTTAGGATAGCTTAGTTGTAGTATATGCACAGACCACAGTCTGTAGTATATAAGATAAACTATCTTATACTTAGAAATCTATTAAGTTCTTTTATATTACTCAATATAAAAGTTGTCTTTTGTTTTTAACTCAAAGACTTAAGTTATGACAATCTTGGCTTCAGCTTATACACTACACTATCTGTATATTACTTTGTTACAACTTCAGAGGATGAAGTAGAGAGTATGCTGATTGAAGAAAGTATATTAACTTAATACTGGAGATTAGTATTAATAGAAAAACGCTTAGAAACTTGAGTAATACTATTGTTATATAGTTTTATAGTTATCCACATTAAAATAGATCAATGTCTGAGTCTATAGACAGATATTTGATTAAATTGATTTAATGAGAAACACTAGCTAGACATAGAGTTAATATAAAAGGACTGGCTTTTCTGAGCTTTTTCTCTTTCACATCTTTTTAGCTAATCTATGATCCATGACTCTTTTCTACATCTGCTTATCTGATTTCCCATGTTCTGAATCCCTTCAGGCTACATACCAATACTTCTAACTATCTAGATATGTTATTGAACTTTCTTTTCTATACTTCTTTGTTCTTCTGTAACATTCTATGGTCTTCCAAAGTCTTCTGATATCATTTGCATATTTGTATATTTACTTTTATGCATTTTGGAAGTACTTGCTAAGCATTCTGACTCTTTTCCATTTCAGTTACTCTATTCTGAACTGTTCTTGATTACTTAAGTATTATTTCTTGCTTATGTAATTAGAATTCTGACACATTAAAATATATTTGTTGATATATAGAGTAGTTGTTATTTTTAGAAATTCTTATTTTGTTCTCTTAAAAAATTTCCTGGAGATGAGTATGTAGTTTAGTATTTTTTAGGCAATAGACTTAGAATTTTCTGAAGGTTTGAAGTGCTAGGCCCTTCTATCCTAATAGTTTGTCACAAACTTTATTCAGCTTATATCTCCATAACCAGTAAACTAATTTTCACAAACTAAGTTGTACTGAAAAGCCTCAAATGAAGGCTATTTGCATATATATAGGATATACAAAAGCAGCAACAAACAACTAAGATATTAGGTCATCAGTAACTTTAAAATCTCTGTTTGCTAATATCGTATGAACAGCTGGTAGATTCACATGATTGAGCTTGTATTGGAAAGTACTTACCAAACTGTTTTCAATAATATATAGTATATCTCATAGCAATAAGTATTTATAGAGATATAAGCATATCAATATAGTAACATAATTAGTTATCTTCTAAAATTAGTCTAACAGCTGCTATGATAGATAACAGCTCCCATCAGGTACAAGTTTTGATCATGTGATGGTAACAGCTTGTGCACAGACCATTACTATTTTGTATATATACTTCTGTGTCTAAGGATTAGACCTCAGACTTAACAATATCAATCTTAATTTCTATTATCTGTATTGATCTTTATCATTATTGTTATCATTATTGAACTTCTGAATCACTTCTAAATCTCTGAGAGTGTACCCAAGGTTCAGATATCACAAATAAGTAAGTAGTTCATTTTGTGATAGATGTATTATTACTAACACTAGAAGATTGTTAGAAATACAAAGATTGGACTCTATCTTACTTGTTTCTCTTTTCTCTTCTTTTCTTTTTCTTTCTTTTCTTTTTAGTCTATTCTATTTTTAGAAGTAGAGTTAGAGATTAGGGAAAGATCACAGATCATACTGTCACATGATCATGTGCCATGATGAAAAATAGTAGAAAGAAATAATGTTATACTATATGTTATACATATAGTGGCCTTAAGACAGACACATGGTCACTTAGAGTAGGCTAAAGTAGTATACAGACTAGTAGTCTAAGGTATATAAGGTAGACAATCTTGTACTGAGCTCTCTATTAAGTTTTCTTGTATTAACACTAATACAAGATTCTCTTCTTTGATCAATCTTAAGGCCACTGAATTGTAATAAAGATGGTAATAGTTTTAGTTAATTTTCAGAATAGGGCATTATAGTATAACTACCAACTTATATACTAAGTATATTATTTCAGATAGCTATTTAGAGATAAAGACTATTAAGCAATTTCTAGGTAATTCTCAAAAATTTGAAATGAAAATCCATAGTTATTGAGGATCTAACAAGAATATTTAAGATGGAACAGAGATTGTAATTTATACTAAATAAGAAAACTCAACAAAGAGTTTTGTTCAATTAGTTCTGAGCTACTACTTATACAAATAGTACTTCATTTATACAAAGAACTTCTTCTAAATTATATAACTATAGTCATATATCTTATTATATATTCTAGTAATATTATATGGAAACTTAGCATAAATAAATAAATTAAGAAGAAAAGAAATATTGAAAAAAATATCAAAATATCTCATAACATTTATAAAGTTTGACTATAGGGTTTTTTCATTAATTTTATGTTATAATTAGCATATAAGAAACAAGTAAATTATTCTGACAGCCTTAGACTTCACTATGATAAATTAGAAGTTACCTAATATACTGTGAGCAACTGTAAATAACTAAGAGTTAAAAATATATTTATAAAAATACATATAATTATGTGATATACTAGCATAATCACTATCTCATATTTTCTATAGCTTGGACATATGTTAGGGTTTATTTCTCCTCTAGCTTTGTATCTTGTATCATCCTTATATAATATCAGTCAGTGTCTTATTATTAGAGTTGAAAGTAATGAACTTAACTTTTTTTTTAGACTTAAAATTAAGGTTTAGCATGATATTACATATGACAGTCTGTGACAGTCACACATCTGTCACAAGTCATGGTGACACAATTATATGTTATAACAGGTTTTAGAACAATAATGTTATCTTATATATTAATGGTATATAATACACATAGTCTTTAGAATAGGCTAAGATTAGTGTAGTATAGATCAATAGTCTAGTATATATAAGATAGACACTTTTGTACATGAATTATCTATTTTCTTGTGTTAGCCCTAATACAAGGTTCTTATTTTAACTTCACTCTATAAGTCTTAAGTTATAACATTAGAATTTAATTTCTATACTCTGAGACTGCCTAGTATAGTACCTTCTCTTGATTTACTCTCACTCTCTTATTATCTTTAACTGAGGGACAACACTATTCTTTAGTTAAAAAGAATTGCTAGGTCCTAAACATAAGAGATATACTAGTTAGATAGAAAAAGTATAACTATTCAGATTATATCAAAGTCTACTGATGCTTTTTGAATATATCATCTTTTGTAGATGTGTTGAATAGAATTTTTGTAGTAGAAGCTCTATACTATAGTGTTGTTTTAGAGTTGTGAATAATGGACTTAACTTTATTTTATTTTATTTTCTTTATTTTGGACTTAAGTAGAAAGTATGATGTTATGTTATGTGTGATGGTCACACAAGTCGCAGGGATGTGATGAAGATGTGACACATGTCACAGTCACACAATTATGTAACACAAAGAAGGATGTAAAAGATTCTAGTAAAGATAATATTATATAATATGATAACAACATGTTAATTTTATAGGTATTATATGTACTTTAGGGTAGGTTAGTTGTAGTGTGCACACAAACCACAGTCTGTAGTTTATACTTAGAACTCTATTAAGTATTTTTGTATCATTCAAAGGCTTAAGTTATAACAAGTATTCTCTTATGACTTGTCTATATAGAAGAATAACAGTGATTCTTCAAATATTATTCAGAGTAGAATGACTTTCTTAAATCAAAATTATATACAATTCAATTAGAGCAGTAGTCAGTAGGTTAGATTGTCAGTAAACAGTTAGTATGAGATAAACAAGAAGAGTATTGTTAGTATTTACTGAGATTAAGTCAAGTTTAGAATATAAGTTAGAGAAGAAAACTAGCACCAGTTCTGCCCTTTTCTTATACATATTATTACCTCCAATCTCACTACTACCATCATTAGTTATCAAATTTCTACTACTTTATAGCACTATAAGTTAACTCAACCAAATTCAAATGAAGTAAGTCATTTGATAATATTAGGAGTAAATTACTAATATGCAAGCATAGCTCCAGATGTTGATAGAGACAACAGGAACAGAAGTAGAAGTTTCTCAACTTAATACTGGATCTAATATAGAAGTAGTTAAGCTATAAATATTTGACAGAGCTATAGGAAAGATTTTAGGATTTTTAATAGCATATAAGTTGTTTATAAGAATAAGAATGAGGAAAATAGTAGTAAAGAAACAGATTCAGTAGGTACTATTATATATATAAGAAGGATTAGCAAATATATAGAAGGAGAATATATTGAACAACTGGCAATAGGTTCTTAATTTGGAATATTCTTCAGGAATATCTGAAAGTTTACTTGATACTTTTTTTTTTTTTTATTTCAACAATTTATTACATGGTGTGCAGTGGCAGACTGTGGTAGTTACTTCATAACTACATACAGAAGAAGCAGACTAGCATGAGAGATAGAAACTAGAGAAAAAGAAAGAAAAAAGAAAAAGAGAAAAAAGAGACTAATCATATGAATAAAATGAAAAGAAAAGAAGATAGGAAAAAGAAAAATTAGAGGAAAAGAAAAGGACTAATTCCAAGATCAACTTGAAATAGTTGACAAAGTGCTATCTAAGAATGCAAAAGCATTTGGATTAGCTGTCAAGAACATGACAAAATGACTAAGAGAGTCTCTTCTTGAGTTTCAGTACCTGTTATGATTGATGCCTCTAGGAAACAGCATGGACATGGGTAAAGGGTATGATAATATGATAGGCTGCACCACATGTAGTCTCAGTCAGCGCCTCATGCAGTAGATGTGGCTACCTTGCTTTATCCTTATAGTTTCCTCATGTTTTACTCCTCATGTATGTCTCATGGTTGTACAATGGACTCGTATAAATAGCATAGATACATTCCTGTATTCTTACGCTTTACCACTTCTAATTAATCCCTTACACTTCCTCAAGTCTTTGCCTAAGTGCAACCCGAGCTCAAGCTTAAGGTCGTTACATTTGGTAAAGCATTGACAAGCTCACCTTGCAAGAGAGGTGCAGTAGGACAAACCTACGGACAAAACGAGACAGCGTTATCTGTTGAGGAACGAAACACATGTAGTACAAACTACGGGAAAGACAAGACGAGTTCTAGAAGAACAAACAATATAGAGGCATTGTCAGAACGACTGGGATCTTTACAGATCAATGAAGAAGCCTCAACAGAAGAATACGAACAGACAGACACCGAGATGTCAGTAGCACCAGCAACAACAGCTGCAGCATTCAGTGAGAATGTACAGGCAGGATTGCCGAAGAGTATGGTACCAGACCCAGGGTGGTTCGATGGAGACCAGTCAAAATTTGAAGACTGGTAGAGAGGAATCAGATTATTCCTCAAGAGTAACAGAGTTAACAGAACAGACGATAAGATCACCGCGATCTTAGCTCATCTCAGAGGAGGTGTAGTGGGAATATATGCACAGAAGAAACTCAATGAGTTTGACAAAGACAACGATACCTAGGACTGGGAAGAGTTTGTGAAAGAATTCAAGACAACATTTAGCGATAAATCCAAAGCAGCAGATGCTGAATGGAAGATTGAGACCTTCAAGCAAGGCAAAAGAAATACAGCAGACTTCATGATAGAATTCGAAGCACTAGCCATGAAGGCAGATACAGATGAGCTCCACACCATCTTTCTGTTAAAGAAGAATGTACGACAAGATATAATCAAGATGATATTAGGTTATCCACCCATAGCAATGCCAGAAACACTCAAGGAGTGGAAAGTGGCAATTATATCAGTGGAACAAGGATATGAGTCCACAGAGGGAAGACACAATTACAAGATGGGAACAGAAACCACATATGGTGGAAGAGGACAACCCATGGACATTGGGAAGTCCAATGACAACTTCAAAGATGGGAAGCCTAAATGCTTCAATTGTAACAAATACAGACACATGGCAAGGGAATGCTGATCGGAAAAGAAGGAACGAGAAATGCAAACATGCTTTAAATGTGACAAGAAGGGGCACATTGCCAAAGACTGCAAAGAAAAGCAGAAGATGAAGATATGCAAGACACAAGAAGAAGAATCAGATGAAGAAGATAAGAATGACAAGGAGTAGGGTTTTGGAGACAATCTCGAGTAGGCACGGTACAAGAGATCAAACATGTAAACTCCTCTAAAAAATATATTATTCCAAATCGCAGAGCAAGCAGTGGAAAAAGGGAGTTAAACGTACAAGCAGACATCAAGACAAAAAACAGAAGGAACTTAAAAGTGAAGGCCCTAGTGGACTCAGGATGCACCCACACAGGAATAGATGAACAATTGGTCAAAGAGAAGAAAATACAAACGAAAGCAATCAATTTCTCTTTCAAAGTATTCAACGTAGACAGGACCAAGAACAGAGAGGTGACCAAGGTGGTGCCTCTGGAGGTAGAGATCAATGGACACAAAGAAACACTGGAAGCTATGGTAATGGATCTAGCTGGAACAGACATGTTTTTGGGACATGATTGGCTGGTCAAACACAATCCAGAAGTCAATTGGAAAAATAGCACTATCAAGTTCACAAGATGCCCAGGCAACTGCACCATGACGCACAAGGACATACAGTTCAATGCCAGAAGGACAAAGGAAACGGTATCAGACAAAACAGAACAGGACAACGGCGAAATAGGCAAGAAACCGGACAAAACAAATCCAGAAGATCTACCAGAGTATATTCGACCTTTCACCCATTTGTTCAACAAGAAGAAATTCGAAAAACTACCAGAGCGTAGAGAATGGGATCACAAAATCAACCTAATGGAAGAAGCTCCAAGGGAATTAAACGCAAAGGCCTACGCAATGACGATCAAAGAAGAGGAAGCCTTAAATCAATGGCTCGATGAACAACTCAAAGCAGGACTCATTGTGGAATCCAAGTTACAATATGCGGCACCCTGCTTTTACATCCCTAAAAAGGACGGTTCACTACAATTAGTTCAAGATTACAGAAAGTTGAATCAAGTCACGATAAAAGATAAAACGCCACTACCGTTAATTGGAGAAGTCATTGACAAACTCAAAGAAGCCAGATACTTCAACAAGTTAGATTTGATTTGGGGATATAACAACGTACGAATCAAAGAAGGTGACAAATGGAAAGTGGCTTTCCTCACGAACAAAGGACTATTCGAACCCCAAGTGATATACTTCGGACTATGCAATTCACCGGGAACATTCCAAAGAATGATGAACAGCATTTTCCAGGAACTACTTCACGAAGGAGTGTTGGCCAATTATATGGATGATTTTGTTATTCCAGCAAGGACAATGGAAGAATTGGAAGAACGAACAATTCGATTCCTGAAGATAGCTGAGAGGTACAATTTGTGCTTTAAACGATCGAAATGTGACTTCAACATGGAGGAAATTCCTATCCTAGGAGTGGTAGTTGGGAAAGGGCAAGTCAAAATGGAACAAGAGAAAATAAAGGCAGTAAAGGAATGGAAAACACCGACAAAGATCAAGGACGTCGAAAGTTTCCTTGGATTCGCCAATTTCTACCGATGGTTCATTCACAACTTCAGTCATACCACGAAACCATTAAACGATTTGAAGGGCAAAAAGGAATGGAAATGGGAAAAGGAACACCAAGAAGCATTTGATGAACTCAAGGAGAAGATCACAAGTCAACCGGTACTGGCCTTGCCCAGGAGAGAAGGAAAATTCAGGATGGAAACGGATGCGTCAGGACATGCTATTGGAGGAGTACTTTCCCAAGAGCAAGAAGGGAAATGGAAACCCATTGCATTTTTGTCAAGAACAATGCAACCAGCAGAATGAAATTATGAAATTTATGACAAGGAATTACTGGCAATTGTGGAAGCCTTGGCTAAATGGAAATAATATCTGTTGGACACAGTGGAAACATTTGAAATCTGGATGGACCATGAAAATCTGAAGTACTTCCGAGAACCTCACAAGTTAAATGAACGACAAGCAAGATAGTACTTAAAGCTATAGGACTACGATTTCACTCTACGACATATTCTGGGGAAGACCAACACAAAAGCGGATATTCTATCAAGGAAAGATCAAGTGGACACCAGGGAAGACAATAAAGACATGCAACTCTTGAAAGATGAAATGTGGTCAAGAAAGATTACAAGCAAGATCCAAGTATTCGATGGGAGGAAAAGGGGAGACGAAAATGATATAATCAAGAAGATTAGGAAGAACAACACCAGGGAAAGGGAAGTCATTCAAGTAATGAAAAGAGAAGATGGATTAGCATGGGAAGAAGACAATGTGGTTTACATGGAAGGGAGGATATACGTCCCAAACAACAAGGACCTCAAGGAAGAAATTCTGAGAGAACATCATGATCCAGCAGACGTTGGACATCTGGGACAACATAGGATGCAAGAGTTAATCAAGAGAACATACTGGTGGCTGGGACTTAAAGAAGATGTCAAGAAATACACCCAAGGATGCACTAAATGTCAACAAAACAAAGTCCAACATCAAAGAAAGATAGGAGAACTACATCTATTAGAAATTCCAGAGGTACCATGGCAAGACACCAGTATCGACATGATAGGACTACTACCAAAGTCAAACAGAATGGATGCCATAGTGGTAATCGTGGATCGATTTACGAAGATGATTAGGCTCAAAGCAACAATGACAAATATTTCATCGGAAGGAATTGCCAAGATCTACAGGGATAAAATATGGAAAATTCATGGAGTACCCAGGACGATTCTCAGTGATCGAGGACCACAGTTTGCATCAAAATTCATGGAGGACTTTACTAAAGTACTGGGAACAAAAAGAAAACTATCTACGGTGTATCATCCTCAAACCGACGGACAAATGGAAAGAATCAACCAGGAAATTGGGACATTCTTATGACACTATGTGAACTACAAACAGGACGATTGGACAGAATGGTTGGCTATGGCGGAATTTGCATACAATGACAAAAAACATGCGGCGACAGGCAAGACACCATTTGAACTGAACTTTGGAAGACACCTTTGGAAAGGGGACCTTATGGTTCAAACGGAGATACCACGAGTAGAGGAATTCACAAAGAACCTGCAAGAAAGTTGGGAACATGTGGCACAAGCAATAGAAGAAGTCCAGAAGAACATGAAATGGCAGTTCGACAAAAAGAGAAGGAACTCTCAAAGCCTGAAGGTTGGCGATCAGATGTGGCTGGAGAACAAAAATATCCAGTCAAACCGACCCTCAAAGAAGCTAGACAATAAAAGATACGGGCCTTTTAGAATCTCGAAGGACATTGGTTCAGGAGCGTTTCAACTGGAACTTCCAGAAGGATGGGCTATTCACAACGTTTTCAACAAAGACCTCTTAACATGATGTGTGGAGCCAAAGTTCAAAGGACAACACAAGGAACCAGCACCACCACCAACAATTATTAATGAAGAAGAAGAATATGAGGTGGAAGAAGTACGGAAGCATAGGAAACGAGGACGGGGAACACAATACTTGGTGCATTGGAAAGGGTATGGGGATGAACACGATCAATGGATAGCAGAAACAGGGTTGCCACATGCAAAACAGGCGGTTGAAGACTATTGGACAAGGTATTCGAGTCGAAACCTATAAAGAGGGGGGGTAAAATCCCATTTTGACAGCCCAAGAAATCACTCGAATTCTAAAGCACTTCCAATAAATGTCTTTCCCCAATAACAACAACAACACTTTTGCTACGGCACCCACTTCACCCAACCCCTACATTTCAAGGAAACTTAACAATATAGACCAAGCCCAAGTAATGAAGAGAGAAAGAGAAGATTGGGAGAGGCTATACCACAAAACGTTGAAGGGGATAGAAACAATGATTGATATACAGAGGATGACAAAGGATATCAAGAAACTAGTGGAAGAGGCAAATACCACAATAACAGAAATAGAAAGCACAGTCTTAACGGCGAGCATCAACAATTGAACCATGAACATCACCAACATTACTCAGATATCCAAAGACCTTCAGTATCTTGTTCAGAGCGACATGGACGAACGAGCATTTCAAATACAAAGAATGTTAGCCAATGAACTGGACCGCTACAAGGGAAGGGGTAATGACTATGTGGATACGAACATCAAGGAGATTCAGGAGTTATATATGGAAGAAGAAGCAAAGAAAGAAGATAAAGGGATGATAGAAAACGAAGAGGTCATACTAGTCCAACCATATGAAGTTTCAACAACAACCTCATCATCCACGACAAGTTTTATAACGGACGAGGTTGAGAATTTATTCAAACACATGAAATTCATACAGACACCATCACAAACCAGACTATTCAGACCACCACCACACTATCAAGCCCTCAGATCCAGAGAAGAAAACAATCCTATATTTTGGAAAGAAGTGGCAACGGCATTCTTGGAGAAGAAATATAACACAGAGACAGCAAGAAATGGATGTCAAATCCATATGTTCCAAGGAGGTCCACCGCATGAACCATACTTCATTGCCATTGGCAACAAGGATCAAGTTATCATAGGCCCTAGCAAAAAGATAGTGGCTACGCATGTGGTAGGAGAGCTGGAGGTTTTGGTCTAATTCATGAGGACATGAAATCTGAAAAGGGGGTATTGTTATGATCGACACCTCCTGGAGTCAACATGGACATGGGTACAGGGTATGACGACAATGATCAGCTGTGCCGTAGTAATATCAGTCAGCGCCTCATGTAGTAGGAGCAACATCCTAACCCAGTCCTCATTTTCTCCTCGTTGTTTCCTCATGCACTAATTCTCATGGACTCATCGTGTTATATTGTCTTAGTTGTATATATAGCGTAGATACACTCTTGTATCCTTACACTTTACCACTTCTATACATCCCTTAACTTCTCTCAAGACTTTGCCTTAGTTGCAACCTGAGCTCTAGCTTAAGGTCGTTACAAAACTCTATCAAGTTCTCTTATATAACTCAATACAAGTAGTATTTTTTATTCAAATACTAGGACTTAAGTCATAACACTACTATTCATGATTAACTAGCTCTTCTTTATCTCTAGGATCTGGCTTCTTATCTGGGAATATAAAGTCAAGTCCTACTATCAACAACTACAAGTTAGAGCAACTTATAAGCTTTAGAAGTATGAAATATATAAAGAGAACTCAACAGAGTTCTTATTGGATTTGTGCTACTAGTTATATCTAGTCTGTATACTACTTGATTCTAACCTATCACCATTTATAGAAAATGTTAGAATGTTCTGTGTAATATGATCATATGGTATTCTTTTTTTTTAACTCAACAATTTATTACATGGAGCACAAAGGCAGACCATGATAGTTACTTCATAACTATATACAGGTAAAAGCAAACAACATGAAAAATAAAAAAGAAAAAGAAAGAAAAAGGATTATAAACTAGATGTCTGAAGAAAAAATATAAACTAAATATCAGAAGACAGGTGACTAAGCAAAAGCTAGTACATAGCAACTAAGTAATCCCTTCCCCAAACAAAAAATCACTGCCACTAAACTCTAGAAAGAGTATGAAATGAGATATTGTATTCTACCTTAGATTTCAGTAGTTGTTGTACTCCATACAATCATGTAAAATATGCCTCCTCAATTCAATCAGGTAAAGACCACACAGACATTTGAATTTTCTTTAAGAAAAAACCTAAGACAATATTCCTCTATAGAATCATAGTTGACTATTGCTTTTGAAGCTCTTGCACACAGCAAGTTTGAGTGACCAAAAACTTTTAGTCATAGTCCTCCACCTTTATTATATGACAGTTCAATGAGATTTAGATTGTCATCCAATAACTCTAGAAAGTGCCATTCTTTGGCATCCAATGCTTGGAATATCATTCTCCAATTATTGAGAATTTTGTTGTATTTGCATTTTCTATCAAAGTTCCATAAAAACTTACAAGAAAGCATGGGAATGAGATCAAAACTTTTTATTTCTTTGTCAACTAGATTATGGAGAGTCTAATTCTCATGACTTAGACAGTCTCAAAATTTGATGGAATTACTCTAATCCCTGGTAAAGAAATTCCTAAGATTTCTTGAGATAAGCAACAACTGAATTTGGTACAGATAACTTAATGAATTGATAAATCTCTTTGCAGCATGTAGCAAATCTGTAATGACAATGATTCAGTTGATATTAGATATACATGTAGCTTGATTGATACTATATCTAATAGCAAAAAGTTTAGCTTCTATTGAAGTGACATTGATAGCATAGTAAATTGTTTTGACAACTGGTCTGTCATAAGTATGGATATATACTATAGAGGTAATGACTTAATTTTTTATACTGACATCTGATACAACAACAGCTATTTTGGAATTAGAGAATGCTTTGAGTGTGATTTCATTGAGCTTCTGAATGTGTACTTTTCTACTTTCCTTGTTTGTAAAATAAAATGATATGCAACTTCTATTTGTCAGAATTGCAAAGTTTAGACAGAAATTTTTTTTAATATCTTTTTCATTTTTCTTTTTACTGTCACAAGTCACATGGTCATGGTAAATTTCGTAAAAAGTTCTAGAACAATGATATCATACTATATGTTGTACATATGTTGACCTTAAGAATAATGTATAGTTATTTAGAGTAGGCTAAAGTAGTAGAACATGGACCATCAGCCATTAGTATATAAGGTAGATAGATTGTATCTAGGAACTCCATTGAGCTCTCTTATAATTACCCAATCCAAGGTTACTTCTTGACTTTAACACTTAAGTCTTGAATCATAACACTATTAGTCTATTACCAAGAGAAAATTCATTACTGAATAAATCAAAAGAAGGGAATATTCTGTTTAACCTATTGTTTGCATTCACTATAGGTCCTTTGAGAAGTAATCACTGTCTAGATATAAGCCTTTCAAGTGATACTCAATGAATAGAGGAGTTATTTGTATATTTTGACTCTAACAATAACCTGAGGTGACTTGGAGATAATGTATGTGTCCTGAGCTAAAATCTACCACTAAGTTTTTGAAGATAGAGATGAATTGGTAAAAGCTCTGTGATAGCCTCAATCTCTAGAGACAGTGAAGTGCAAAAAGCTCTCAAGATCCAAATAGCAGCTTTTCTTTGCATCTTTCTAAGTTTTTTGAGCAGATATACTAATGGCACTTTGTTATAATACCATAACTAGAATTCATAAAGAGTAATAGGTACAGCATAACTTATGTATAAGCATTACTTTTGTGTGGGGCTGAGGCCTCTAGACAAGTTACTGAGCATTTTCATGCATTTTACAGTTGATAACACCTTGTTTGTATAAAAGTTGATGTACTGCCTGAATGTCAATTTCCTATCAAAAATAAAGCCAAGATAATACTATGTTTCCTTAGGTCATAGGATAAGACCACCTAGGGTAATAAGGTTGAGAGGAGAGGATTCAAAGCAACCATGCAATCTAGAAAAATGAAAGATCTTTGTTTTTTCATACTCAATGATTAGTTCAAATTGTTTGAAAAGTAAAGATATAATATAGTAACTACAAAATAGATAAGAGTTCAAAACTGCTAAAGATGTGTTCTGAAAAACTATAAGTCCATCATTTACAAAAGAGATTAAGGAGACTGAAATTTTTAGATTTTTTATTCTTTTTTCAAAAATATGAAAAATAAAAGAAAGATATAGAGTGGATAAGATGGGTAAGAGTGCAGAGGCCTACCCAACACCAACACCAACATTGAAAGATGGAGAAAAAAAATTGTTCCAATGATAATTTGTTTTCCTATCTACTAAGTAGTTGCTAAAGAATGATGAAATCCTGGAGTCAAACCCTACTTCAACCAAGATTAACAGAAACAGTTGATGATTGAGAGATGGAAAGAACTGAGTGATGTCAAAAGCCAGAGTACTATTCAAAAGACTTTTAATCCAACCAGTGCAAATGATATGAGTTAGGATTATACCTACATCCATGGTAAAGTGTTACTTTAAACTATCCAATTAACATAGGTATATGAACTCTTTCAAAATTGACTGGAATTGCAGTCTACTGCCAATGACTTTTTAATAAGCTTGCCTAGCATGTTAAGCAGAACTATCGGTCTGAATACTTTTGTAGAGTTATACAATGTCTTATTAGACTTTGGAATAATAATAGATAATGACATCTTGAAATAAGATAGCCAATAACCTAGGTCAATGCAAGTGTTAGCAATATTAATGATGTTTTGAAGACACACTTCATTTTGAATGATTCTCTTGATATGTCTCCAGGACAGCTTGTTGTTACAACTTAAAAACCTTAGGGTTGGTCAAGAAAAGGAACCTTATATAAGGTTTATATAAGAGAACTCAATAGAGAACTTTGTACAAGATTGTCTACCTTACATACTAAAACCTCATGGTCCATGCAACTACTACTTTAGCCTACCCTAAATGACCATGTGTTTACCTGAAGGTCAACATGTGTCAAACATGCAGTATGATGTCATCTCTCCAGAATCTTCTATGTCCTTCCTTGCTACCACATAACTGATGACTATTACTGTGATCATGACATGTGACATGTGACTGTTACATCATGCTAAACCCTATTCCTAGTTCCCAGAGTAGAAACTAAAAGAAAGAAAAACAAAGTAAAATAAAAAGAGAATTAAAAGAAACTTGGGTCCAAACTCTGTAAGTCTGGCACTTGTCTAGTCTAGGAGTCAACTCATTATTGTATTTCAAAATTGCACTCTTGAATTCATCTTCTGAGAATGGCTTCTATATTGTGGTTGGTTTGCTTGGGAGTTCTTCTAGCAAATTCATGTTTATGTGATAATGGTGTACTAAGTTAAAAGATAAGTGAAGTGCTTGCTATAAGTCATCTAATTCAAGACACAGTCAACCTTTGTATTGAATGGCTTCAATAGCTGGGAGTTTATGTTTCTTTACTCAGTTCATGAGTTTCTAGAAACCCATTTTGTTATTCAAATTTTCCTGAATTTTCTGGTCAAAGAACACTTATTTGGTTTTTTTGACAGTATTCTTGAAAATATTCCAATCTTCTAATCACTTTGAGATTCTATACTTTCTGAGATCCCTATGATAATCATTATTCCACCACACCTTTAAATGCTTGGTTATGTTAACAACTTTTGAATATTTAAACCATAATCTGTTTATATTGTTAGCAAATATTTGTAAGGTTTGTTCAAGCATTTCTTTGTCAGAAATGTTTTCAGTATTAAGCTTTGTGATTACTTTGGTTAGCTCTTTGATGAACTCTTCTTCTTCTTTGCTGTTTTTGACCAAAGTATGTTTTCTGGTTTGAATATATTCTTCAATTATTGTAATGCTGACAGTAAGAGAGGCATGATCTGATGAAAGTCTCCAGTCTGGATAAATTATATGATTGTTGAATTCCAACAAGTCTTGCCTGAGGAACATGAGGTCAATTACCAAATTTGAATTATTCCTATTATCCAAATATCTACTAGAAACTGGGTTAGTGGGTCTTGATAAACAAGAGTTCATAGAATCTACAATATCAGTAAGAAGGTTACTATGCATAGAATGATACAAAAAGTTAAGGTCCCAAATACTATTTCTAATATTAAAATCCCCTGTCAATATTAATATATTGTTGATGTTTGCTTCAGTATCCTTTAGATACTTTAAAGCTGTTTGTGATGAATCAGAGTAGACATTAATCATGTAAAGATAGAACCATAATTGAAAAAGGAAATACATAATATATTCCTGTAATTAAAAATGTCATTTTTCAAAGAAAAGTGAAATTGTGAAAGTCTTATGTTTATATATGAGACAACTCTAGGCAAGTTCTGATTGCTCACAGTATTTCTAGAGAAAGTCATCTAATTTGAATGGTTAGAGACTCCTACCAGATTTTCTCCTTTCTTACTCATTGAACTAGGAATAGAACATAAGATTGACCATGGCAGTTCTTGGATGAAAATAATATTGAATTCTCTGTGTACTTCTAAAATAGTATTAGTTAGTGATATGTTCTTACAAACATTTTTGCAAAAAGATTTTGATCTCTTTCATAATCATGCTTGTGCTCCACTCATGATTGAGTAAATCAATTTTCTTCTATTGTCACAAAGTTCTTGATACTTGTTTGAATGCTATTCCCTGTGAAAACAGTTTTTCTAGAAAAGACAGATATTGGAGTCAGCTTGATGATTGTCTTTATAGTTTACACATTTGAAAGTGTGTGGATACAGCTCTCTCTGCTTAGTTTCCAGCCTCAGAGGATTAGATTTTGTATTAGTCTTACAGCACCATGCAAAGTGGTGGTAGTGCTCAGTCTTGTGAGAATTATTGTATTTTATGCACCTAAAACCTTGAATTCTACAAGAAAAGGTCACATGTCCCTATTTCTAACAATTTTTACATCACAGTACACCCAGGTTCATGTTTGCCCCATAAATAGTAGTGATATAGCTTCCAATATTGAAGCATCTATTGATGAGTTCTTTGGCTTTGTTACCACTCTGAATGTTTCAGATATCCAACCAGATGATAGTTATATCAGACTTTGGAGATACTTTAATGATCTAAGGTCTTAAGGCTAGTGCAATATTATTGAATATATGGTTCTTCTTGATGATGGCTTCCACCACATTTGCTATAATAGGGGTATTAGTATTTTCTACAAAATACAGGATACCTATAATCTTGAGGTATGATTTCAATTGTGGTAATTGGGGAACTTTAACATTGTCTACTTTGATATAATTTGTATTCTTGATGTAATTTTCAATAGTTTGGAGATCAAGCAATGATGTGACTTTGTTTGTGACAATTGTAATGCCAGCTTGATCAGAACAGATAAATTTAGCTATGACTTCCGATTTGATACCTTTCAGTACTCTGTTAATATTGGTAACATGAGTACTGCTATCCTCTATGAATTTCATTTTATTTTCATTGCTCATAGGAACAATGACATGTTTTCTAGATAAGTCTTTTGTAGTCATGTTAATTTTGGGTTTGGGCCTACCATTGTCTTTGATAATCTTTTAAATATTTTTGATCTTATTGGCCTGAAAATTCAGAAATGTTTCTTTAATTTTGAGGACTTCACTAGTACTATTTGTCAATTGGAATGCTTGTGCATATGACTTTCTGGTATTCTTGTTTCTATATATTGAATTGTTTGCTTTGAAGAACTTTGAGATTTCTTTGTCTTCTTTAGGTGATTTGGCCAGAATAGGTGGGGGTAACCTTTCAACACTTGCAAGTTTATCCATATTCTTCTCATCTCTTTTATTAGACTTGGCCAGATTCAATTTTGGGTTGAACTTAAACACTATCTTTTGTTTGAAAGAATTGTTATCCTTATCAGCAATAAGTGAGTCCTATCCTAAGTTATAGATAGCAGATAAAAAGTTCTAGGTGGCTTTGCCTATATATCATAAGATAAGAGTATGGACAGACTTTAGGTAGGGTTAGGGTTAGGACAGAAATAGACAGTAGTATATTATTAGTTTACAATGGAGGAAGGGCATATGACCTGGAAGTCATGTGAGATGATGTTATAGGCCTAGAGCAGTCTAGAAAAATCTACAAGGCTAGAAGAGCCTAGATGATAATGTCAGGGAGCATGTACACCACATTGCTACCACATATAGGACACATGGATGTTAGAGCAGGATGCATAGTCTTGCATAGTCACTGTAGAGTAGACATGAGGTAGACATATTGTTGTAGCATAGACTATCTGTAACTTATATAAAAAGGGTAGCAATGCAGTGAGAACTCCTTGTTGAGTTTTCTTGTAATCCCCACTACTGAATAGCCTTCTGTGAGCTTTGCTGAAGTAAGCATACTACAAGTGCTATTCCAGCGAGTGGTTGCTACAACACTATACCTTTAAGATCAGGAATATCATTTGATTTGTTAGTATCAATTTTCTTATTCTCAATATATTTAGCTATTCAGTACAGCAACTCCTTAATATTCTTGGAGTCTAAGGGAAGTGTTGTGGCAACTACTAAACTAATGTCCAATAACAGCACAAACAGTAAATCTCACAGGAGGAATATTTAATGGGGAACACAAGTTGTATATTCACAAGAGAACTCAACAGGGAACTACAACAGTATTCTACTGACTATTTATATATCTAACCCTAGTCCATACTACAACTGTGCATTGTCCTACCCTAATATCCATACCCTGTCCTCATAGCTATTACTCATCTACCATGTGTCTACCTCAAGTCCAGCATGCCATGTTCATGTGCCCTGACATCATACTCTTTAATCTCCATCATTCATGTGTACACCATATGTACACTATAAGGAACCCATGTCTCTTAATGTCACTTTCTCTCTAGACTCTTTCTGATCCTTCTAGACCCTAAGTCCTTCCAGACTGCTCTAGACTGCTCTATGCTTATGACATCATATCATGTGACTTCCAAGTCATGTGCCCTCTCTCTCTCATTATAAACTAATAATTACTACTACTATATCTTAATCCTAACCCTAAAGTCTGTCCATACTTTTGTCTTATAACAGGAAGGTGTTTCTAAAGAACCATGAAAGGAAATGGAATGAAAGGTTCCATCCCACAAATCTCGTTTGGTTGCCTAATTGGAATCATATGGCAATTAAATGTTGATAACATCTTGCAAAGAACTCATATTAGTGTTATTATTAGGCATACCCTTACCTCATGGTTTGAGTGTACTCTTGAGGGCTAATGCCTCATTGTGTACATGTTGTCCCTCCTTTGGAGAGGGCTTGTCAGTTGTCATACTAATAGAATTCCCTATCTCTTCATTTTCTTTGTAGGATAGCTGAGAGCTGTCAATTGGTTCTCGACTTTTAATATCTGGGAGGGTATTATTGATTTTCATATGTCAATGGTACAGAACTGAAGAAGTGCTCAAATAAATTGAAGAACTCCTCAAGCTGGCTTTGCTGTTGAGGGTAGATCTCTCTCTGATTATGTCAATGTCAACATCCATCTCTATATTGGAAGGTACTTGAGCCATTGAGAAAGGTAAAGTCATAAATGCTGAGTGGAAAGATGTTTATTTGCTAATTCTCTTACAGATGCTACTACACAAGATAAAGGTAAGAGAGAAAGAAGTGATGGATCATATGGTTTTTTTTTTTTTTATAATCGACAATTTATAACACAGAGCATGATAGCAGGCTACAGTAACTACTTAGTAGCTACAATACATTGATGGGCAAACAACATTGAAAAAGAAAATGGAAAGAAAAGGAAAAAGAAAAGGAAAAAGAAGGAAAAGAAAACAAACCTAGTTGTACTAACAGAATCGCTACATTACTATACTCTACTTTTGAAAGAGTTCCTATTGTTTTCTACTATGCCAATCTTTGTTGAACCAGTTACGCCAATAAGGACAGCTATAGCTATCCGCTTGATAGTCTCCCTTGCAATTCATGCATTTGAAGACATGAGGACATGGCTCACCAACGGTGGTAGCCACGCGATTAGCTTTCTTGTTTTCCATGCAACACCATGCCTTCTCTCTATGGTGTTTGGTATCGTGAGCTCTGTAGCACTTAGCGCACCTGGAGATATGAGAGCAACAGCTTAGTGTCAAATGTCCCCACTTCCAACAGTTTTTACACTAAGAGACTCCTGGGTTCATGTTTATTCCACAAATGGTCGCAATAAATTGCCCAACATTGAATCGACGATTGATGATGTTCTTTGCACAAGAACCGCTCTGGGAATCCCAGATGTCCACCCATACTACTGCTTTATTAGGCTTGGGTGATAATTTGATGACATGTGGTTTTGAAGCCAACGTCACGTCCTTGAAAAGGTGTGATTCTTTTAAAACACCTTTGATAATGTCAGGAGACATAACTCCTAATTCGCTCAAGTAAGGAAGTCCAATGATCTTCATATATGACTTGAACTTGGGAAGACAGGAACTCTCAATGGAATCCAGATTGATGTTTTGTATGTTTTTCAAGTATTTCTCGATTGTTGATAAATTGAGATCACTAGTGGGTGAGTTCGTTGTAATAATGATTCCATTGATATTGACTCAAATGAAATCTGTGAGAATGTTTGATTTGGAATTTTTCAAACATTTATTGATGTTAGAGATATGTGTGTGTGCCGAGTTGATGATCAACTCAGCGTTGGATTTGGTCATAGGAATTATGACCTCTCTTCTAGACTGTCCTCTTGTTGTCATATTGATTTTGGGTTTCTTTGTACCCCTGCTGCTGTTCTTCGCTTTTAACATCTTTCCAACTTCATCGGCTGACAAAGAAGGAAACGCTTCCTTAACTCGAATGACATCTTCAATGCTTAATGAGTTCTTGGGTTTAGAAGCCTGCGCATAAGACTTCTTCATAATCATAGGCTTAGGAGCCTTCTTCTCATTCAATCCAGTCGTTTTGCTGGGAGGAGGAGATGCTGGAATATTTGGAATTGTGGTGGTGGTGGGCATGAAAGGTTGCGGTTTTGATGCCTTGGGTTGATTCAACAAACCAAGTTTGTTGTAGTTATTTAGGATTTTCCCACCTACAAGAGTGCGAAAGTTCTTACCATCCTCAACAGGTAGAAGGTCCTACCTCGAAGAGTAAATGGCCATGATAAGGTTCCAAAAGCCCTTTGCTATATGTTCAAATTCTCTAGCAGACACTTTCTTGTCTACTGGATTACTTTTGATGTAGTCAATGATCCACGTGATTGACTGAGCTATATTCCTGGCATCTATCTCAGCTATTTGATTGTTTCCAAAGATAGATAAAGCATGGTGAGCTCCATCCCAAGAACTCGGAATCAAAGGCTGAACTCCACCATAGTTTAATAATGAAGGATCAGAATCGATCGAATCCATCCTTCCCTTTCCTTTTGCATCCCTATTATGTAATGGAGCATGAGGTGACGACATGTTTCTTCCTGCAGGGGAGATACAAGGTGTAGGTGTGGACTGAACTTCAGGAATGTCTTCACTCCAGTCCATCAACGATTCGTTCCTAGGCACTTGAGACCCAGGTTTCGTAAAAAAGCCTTTGTAACTGCTTGATTTCTGCTGCAGTTTTTGGTGTAGCAGGAGAGGTTGGTTTCATGATTAACTTGCTCAGAGTATAGAAAGATGATAATTCACTACTATTTCCTATGAGCGCTAACCACACTAGATGGTGGTAGGAGGAAAGAAGTGGCTGTGGTGGATCATGTGGTATTCTACTGAATATGTCCAAAAGAGAAAATAACCTAAAATAATATAAATAATTAGTTATGGCTAAGACAGATAGACCTCAGTTTTGAAACCCATTCTCTTAACTTTCTGCCCTTTAGATCTTCAGATTACCAAGCACTTCATTCTTCATATACATGTGTAGTATCAAAACATTGTTGAAATATCATTGAGTGGCCTTTCATAATATTCATCTAGAGACTTCAGAATATTTCAATTGAATCGTTGGCTCTCTCTTATAATCTATAACCCATGCTC
>JAJOHK020000157.1:0-38747 GCA_022457215.2 Leucocoprinus gongylophorus
AAAAAAAGCTGGAAAGACTGCTTATACTTGATGAGCAAAGTTAATACAATGACTATCAGTGCTGATACATTTGAATTGGAAGCTATCATGAAATCCCAAGACATGATTACATCCAGGATGATTTGTTATCCTTGCCCACTCAGTGATATACTGAAATATTCTAAGCTTGTCAGATGCACATAGCTACATTTTTGTGGTATAAGCTGCCAATATTCTGGTAAAGTAGAAGCTTGATTCCCTATTCTGGAGTAAAACTAAGCAGTCATCAAGGTGTCCATCCAAACATCTGCATGTTGACCCTACCCAAGCCTGGGAATGATCATGCATATAGTCTGGAATTGAGAATTGGTTCCAATGAATGTGCTATAGATGCTACAGTGACAATTTACAGAAAGATATAGGAATCTGGTGCTTGAATGGTTGTACATTGAAATGAGAATCTTTAAGGGTATGTACAAACAAGCATTCCAGGAGTGAAAGTCAGAATTATTGCAGTGTTCATTGAGTGAATAAACAGACAATCCAAAGAACAGAGGTTAGAATTCAATTATACAAGTCACACTGATATGCCATCCTTAAACTATCTTGGACTGTAATGAATGATAACATAAAAATGAACTCTCAAGGGTACAAAGATATCTTACTATCACAGATTGGGATCAGCCATCTGGGCAAGTCAATCAGTTGCTTCCTAGATCATTTCATAGTAATCCTGAATAAAACCACATTGACATCATGACAGACAGTCCATTGACTAATCATTTGTAAATTATTCAACACTATACAGATAAGAAATAAAGTCAAACTGAATGTAATTAGTCATCATCTGTGCTTAATCTTTGTCATTCACAGTATAGTCTGCCTCATCATACTATACTGTTAATAACTGGTATCTATCTCATATTTTGGCATCTAGCAGATGTTGAAGACTTTGAGTTAGTGAAAAATAAAAACATGTTTGCTTTATGATAACAATGAGAGCAATTGTTGAAAAATTGGCATAAAATAAAAGTCAAGTCTGCTACTAGTTCATCATTTTATATACAGCAAACTCTGAGGCAATGGCCTTGACCTGTGTTTTAAACCATGGATCACATTGCCATCCATCAGTCCCATCACTTGCACCACTGGTGATAGCAGGAGGAAAGGATTGTGTCAGCCACAGAAGTTGGAGCTTAGGTGGAAGATACATTGGATGTCAATGCAAGAGATGTCAGATGTGGAGATAGGACATATCCAGATGTTCTCAGTCTTTCCAGACCAAGGAAGTGTTGCTGGCATCTAGAAAATCAAGGGGAAACCTGACCAAAATAAGTGTATATATGGGTATCAAGTCAATGGTTACTCACAAGCAGATTTCTTATCATATGTTCTGCAAAACAAAAACCTTTTCACACTAAATTGTAACCCCTAATGGGTGAGCAAGTTAATGGGACAATTGAGGAAAGGAGTCTGTAGAGTTTCTGGTAATTAAAATATATGCTAGGCCTAGTAATCTCTACCCTAGATAATCCCAGCCTTAGGGAAATGAATATCAAGAAATTCCTGCAATCACTTGTTTTGCAGATTTATGATATTAAAAGTCCTAGACATGTGAAATAATATGCCTATTTCAAACATGGACCTCGAAGATTGAGTGCTTCAAAATGGTAAGAGTACAGTCAATTATTCTTGTTTGCCTTGTCTTCAGCAAAACACTTTAACATTACTTCTATTCTTACATACTCAGTGCTGGAGACCACGAGTGGTTTGTATGAATTACAGGACATGGTGAAAGGTAGAACAAGAATGTGTGATTATTCATATTACTATAATAATTATATACTATACTTAAATGAGAATCAAGTACTACAGCAATCACAACTCTTCTATCTTTATTTGTCTAATGATGTCTAGTAATATTACCATCATGAGTTACTTACTTGAGCATTGACTGTATCATGCAAATCAGAATAATCCCATAAGACTTACTCAAATACTTTGTCAACAGTTAAATAAGACTTTATCAACCCATATAGAATTATCTGCCCTGCCTTCTTTCCTAGTTGTTGCTATTAGAGGTCAATAAGGGCCAATGTACAGCCACTTGCACCCAATGACAACATTGCCTTAATCACACACTGTACACACTTTATCATATGTGATCTAAGAAAGCTTTTGAGGCACTAACAACCATTAGAGCTAAATTGAATGATTAGTTGGATGTGCATGTGGTAGTTGTCTGGATTATGAGTAGCATCAAAGAGGTCCTCCACTTTCCTAAACAACTCCTCCCAGTGTCTATTCATCAGACTGTCTATATACACCTCCATATTCATCTAGACAAGGAAGCCTTCACCAGAAAAGCTATGCCTATCATGTTCTCTCATGATATAACCTGCCATGTATCTGAGGTTCAATAGCAGTGAATCACTGGTAACAAATCCCTCTACAGTTGTATGATATACTTTGGTAGCTTAAATGACCTTAGCTCTCAAGTCTATCTCCAAGGACCACCCAAATGCCTCCAACAGATGTTGGTCTCAGATCCATAGTAGTATCAGATGTCCATCACATCTCTGATCAACAAGATGGAAAACTGCTTTCATAAGTTTGTGATCATCTCTCTCAATAAACTTCATCTAAGATAGAATATCATCCTAAATATGCAGATCAATATCCCTTATTGTGGACAGCTTGAGACCTATCTCATCTATGGCTTCACATTCATACAAATAATAAGCCAGTAGCCCAATATCATCCAAGCTTACAAAGTCAAGTTTCTACAAATTGAGCAATAAGTAGTTTCCAAGCATCCTGATAAAATAGGAATCCTACATTGGCTCTTTCAAAAGTATACGTTAATTGAAGAGAAAGGGTTTAGGAAGAGTTGTGTCCTGAAGATTGATTAGCTGTCATCAGTATTCTATCTTGAATTATCATACTAGGGATATCAGGGCAACAATATCTACAGCATATAATGAAGTTTTAGATTACCTTGATATGCTTATAAGCATTGGTATGATTGTCTTCTGGTAACTCTAGTTGCAAATGGCACTATTCTTCCAATCTGATTAACCTTTGTTTCTCTTTAGGTAACTATGGAGACAATAAAATGTCAGCCAATAAAAAAAGACATGAAAAAAATTTGCATACCATTTCTACCCAGTCTATAAAGAATGGCCAGAATTTTTCAAGGGTGCTCTCAAATCTCCTAATAATCTTCAATGGCAGACCCAAACCTTTACACTAGTTGGATATATATTTGCACAGAACATTGTAAAATAGCTTATTCTGGAACATCAGACATTTGCTAGAAGTCTCATCTGGAAATACACAAAGTAATTCTCATAGCTTTGAAATTCTCTCATCTACTAATTCTATTCACAGCAAGAAATGTCACTAGGAAAGAATAATATACCTCATAAGATCCCATTCATCACATACAGATCTTTAAAAATACACAGTACTTTGGTGGCCAAAGCAGTGTAGTAATGCCAATTCTCAAGCCAGTATTCCCCTGATCTTGTCTTGTCAAGCAAGAATTCTATGAAGGATGTATAATAGAAGAAAATTTGTACAGATCCAGGAAATGGCTCTCTCCAGAATCTCTTTCTTTTGGGTGTAAATATGAGAATGAACTGAAGCTTTGACAAGGCATGTTTCAAACTTGTTACAGTATGGCCCACAATATTAGCCAGCACATATAATTAAATTTCAGATCTGCTGCAAGACTGAATGGTTGAATAGTGTGATAGATGAGCAGAGCCTGTTAAACAATAGGGAGATATTTGTGAGAAATGCAACTCATAATTATCTGATAGAACACATTGAGTTCTGTAGTAACACTTGACTTAGTGTTTGATTGTATCTATCTTTCTTTCTGCAAATAAAATACAAGGAAAAGGTCTAGCTATTGCTCAGGGAACAAATCTGGATCCATGATAAATTTGACAAGTGTGGCAGTATATATCCAGAGTCTTGCTACCATCAAAACAAGGATATCAATGGTATCTTCCAAAGGCCATATGGTGTTGACATAAGCAAGAGGATGAAGCTTGTCACAAAAATAGCACCTAATATTACCATCATTGCTCTCTGACATAGGCAGCTTGACCTCGATGAAAAGATGAGATCTAGAGTATAGTAAGAATTCACAATTAATATAGGATTCAGGACAACTGAAAAATGCCCAGAGGAGAGGAATCTTATCACTGTACTCCTTCACTGACTTGGCCATAAGCTCCATAATCTTGCTCTGCTCAGAATCCCCATTGCATTCATCCAGGCTATTGATAATCACTGTCTTGTCCTGTACACCCATATTTTGCCTCCCAAGTTCCAGAAATAGTTCAATGATAAGCTCACAAAACTGCATATCAAGTCCTTTAGTGTGAAAATCTTGATTGTGCTGAGTCCTCAAGCCTAGTACTTGTCTATACTTGTCCATTTTTTGAACCAGTTAATAAATAATAGTTGTGAAAAACTATTTGGAATCATCAACATGTTGAGTACAGAAGAAAATGAACAATATAATGAGCCTGTATTGTGCTGCAGTCTTCTCAGCACATGATTTCACAATTGCTGATTTCCCTACTCTAGCTGGACCATACATCTATAGCAAGCAATATTGCTATGACTGGTTTATACAAGTAGTCTGAGAAGTTATGTTGTCAGTGTGCTACATTTGAGTCTCTTTGAGGCAGCTAGATTTGTATAACTTGGTTTCATATAAGTCATGAGTGATGGCAGAAATACTATTATTGTACAATATGTTAACACCTATAAAATTGAGATATTAGACAATGATCTGATAGTAATCCTAATATTTCACACTGCTGTAAACATTATACCCATGATTGAAGGTTATACCAGATGTGTCAATCAAGATTGATTCTTGGATTTTGAGATATTTTAAATTCACAAAGAGAGACATTGATGGTAAAAAAGGTCAAGAAGACAAGTTGAGAGTAAATATAGTTGCCAATTGTCAGGCACAGTTTACACTGAGGATAAAAGTCCACAAGAACTCAGAGATATACAGACTTGTGGAATAACCTTGGCTTCAGCTTATGTGCTGTGCTATCTGTCTGCTACATAGTTGCAACTTCAGAAAATAGGAAGAAGTCCAAGTGGGGAGTGAGTACTAATATAGTATATCACTGTTGAACATCAGAGATTGAGTTCAATAAGAAGTTATCTTTGTCAATTATCAGACTAGCAAATTACAGTGTAACTACTAGTCTTATATACAGGTAGATATTATAGGAAATGCTTGGAGTTTTAGTAGTTTAGCCTCTATTACCCCGAGCAGAGGTTTCAGTATTGAGACACTGACAGAAGTAACTCTGCCATAGAAGACTGAGTTCAATAGAAGTATCTCTGTCATGGAAGACAGAATACCCAGATGACTACAGTACCACCATGAGGCCTGTTGCAAGAAAGGTGGCCACTATGAAAGGCAGGCTTGTATGGTTGGGAGACAATATCACTGCAGAGATGTAGTTTCCAGACAGGCAGACTTGCATATGACAGTATTATTCTCTTAGGACTGAGCCTTCAAAGTCTTATTAAGTTTTTCCAAAGAATCCTATGATGGTACCTAAGTCAACAATACATAAATAAAAAAAGTTTTTTTGCTTTTTCTTACATCATCATGTCTTCTCCCACCCTCTTCAACATCTCCCAACATGATGCTGACATGCTTGAAGAGTAGCATTAGGAAATATGGTAACAGTATAAGAAGGAGCAATACCTCCTGGTTTATTTGGAAGAAACAGTAGAGGCCTGTCATGTGGAGCATATAGCTTAGAAAGCAAGGAGAGAGGCAAAGGCTAAAGCAAAGAAAGAAGCTGAAAGGTAGAGGATTGTGGAAGAGAAGAAGAAGAGAAAGAAGTTGGAGTACATCCAACAACTCTGAGATGAGATGATAGTAGAGGATACTATCCTATTGGAGAGAACTGAGAGATTCCAGATCATGAGATCTAAGTGCAAGGAGGTCACCTCCAGAGACAAGGAAGGGCAATAGCCCTTCAAAAAAGCTAAAGAGAAGCAAATGGAGAAGTACTGTGAGAGTACCATAGTCAAGATGGGGGATGCTAACCCCTGTAAGAGGTATGTGAGCACTAGGCAGGACTGCCTGGTGCACCACTCAAGATGAGTAACAACTTTCTTATTATTATTTTTTCTAATGATTTTCATAGCTGATCTCTTGCATGTGCTAGGTACATTACCCTCAAACAGTGGTGCAAGCCCCACATCAATACCAATCACCTGACCATGATCCCTACCTATGATGGAGTTCTGAGTGCCATTGAAAAGGCACTCTGAGAACTCATGGAGTACTGAAGAGTTGGAAAGTCTCTCTGAGACTTGGTGGAGAGTCAGAAGAGGAATATGGCCTAGTTGGAAAAGATTGATGCTGTGATAGAATGAAGATGGGGCAAGAAGAAGGAAAGAAAGAAGGAAGAGAATGAAGATGAAGAGGGGGATCTAAGGATGGCCCTAGGAAAAGTTAGGAGGAGAGGACTCTATTGTCTATCTTCTGCTAGAATAGTGGTTTTGTATTTATTTTAATTCAATTTCATTCTTTGTGATCTAAATGTGTAAGGAAAAAATCAAGAATTGAAATGAAAATATATGTTCAAAAGTTTGAAAGGAAACCCCAAAAAAGTATGTGGAAGCTAGGGATTAATAAGGAAAAAACAGACAGAATATACTAAGGAATTAATAAAAGAATTCCCATTAGTAAATATGCATCAGCAGGGGACAAGTGTAAACAGCATAGTCAGAACAATGGAAGTGGACCAGGCTTGGCTGGATATGTGATGTAGAAATCAGATACCAAGTCAGTGGCATAAGTAAGTTCAGATGCAGAAATCTATCCAGATTCATCTTCAGTGTCTTCATACTCTAGCCAGATCATCTTGTACAGGAGTTTGCAAGCCCGTCAGTAATTGATTTTAAAGTCTACTATCTGAGAAATTTCATATCTGGGTTCCCTATCAATTATAACTAGAGCAGAGACTAGTTGTGTTCTCTTAGAGAAAGAGTTGGATGTGGCAGGTTCAAGCATAGACATATGGAAGACTAGATGAACAGAGTGCATAGTCTTTGGAAGACAGAAGGTAAACAATAGTGTACTAGGCTGGGCAATAATCTTGCAGGGTCTGAGATATTTCTCAGAGAGTTTCTTTAAAGACCAAGTGGTTTGGAAGAACTGTGTTATGAATCAAAGTCCTTAGGGTTGGACAGTGAAGTAACCTTGTATAGGGTTTACACAAGAGAACTTGATGGAGAACTCTGTACAGAATAGTCTACCTTTATATACCACATCCTCATAGTCCATGCTAGCTACTTTTAGCCTACTCTAAATGACTATGTGTCAGCCATGAGGTCTGCATGTGGTATGACATCATTCTTCTGGAATCTTCTCTGTGCTAGGTGACCTATGTTGTCACTAACCCTAACCCTAGGTACTAGAAATAGAATGAAAGGAAAATAAATAGAGAAGAAAGATAGAAAAGAAGAAAAATGAAAAGAAACTAAGTCCACTTTCTGTGATCCTGACAAACTGAGCTTTAACAAAAACTCTGTTACCTACTTTGAAATCAGGAGTAGAGGAACATTGTGCATCAGCAGATTTCTAATAACACTGTTAGGCCATAGAAATTTTAGCTTTGAGAGTACTCTGTAACTCATTGAGATCTATGGTGAAGTCACAGGCTCAGAAGGAAGCAATATTGTGTTTAGGGTGAACAGTAATGTTTGGATGATATCTCTTATTGGCAAAAAATGGAGAAACACCAGTAGTAGCACTCAGAGCATTATTATAGGCAAACTCTATGAGAGGCAGAAGTTCAGACCAGTTATCTTGCTGGTAATTACAATATACACAAAGGTATTGCTCAAGGGTCTGGTTTGTGTATTTGGTTGGTCCATCACCTTTGGGATGGTAGTATAAAGTGAAGTAAAGCTACATGTTAAGAGCAGTGCCTAAGGAATAGAAGAAGTTTGACACAAACTCCAAGCCTCTGTTAGAGATGACATGGGAAAGAATACAATGTTTGGAAAACACATAAAGAACAAACAGATGTGCCAAGTCTGTAGACATGATGGTGTCATAGGCAGGAATAAAGATTGCTTGCTTGGTAAGCTAGTCAACTATGACTAAGATGGTGTCAAATCTGGAGGATAATGGAAGTTTCTTGATAAAGTCCATAGAAATAGAATTCTATGGTTGTTTGGGAATAGAAAGTTGTTTGAGAGATTCATAAGGCTTGTGATATTGTGGCTTAGATCACATACAAGTGCCATAGAACTTGCAGAATTGCTATACATTAGCATGGAGGCTGGGCCAGGAATATCTGTAGCAAACTAATTCCAGTGTTTTGTTTTGACCATAGTGTCTGGCAAGGATGTGGTCATGATTATACTGGAAAATTCATGTGCAGAGATTACCAGTAGATGGTATATAAATTCTGTTATTAAGGAGGAAAAGACTATTTGGATCCATAGACCACTGGTTATCTGCAGAGGTATGTTTTGTAGCAATTGGGTCACTAGGAAGAGTCAAAAGAATGTTTCAATATAGGGTGTCCAGATCTACAACTGTAGCTGTGCAAAGAGAAGAGAAAAGAAGGACCATAGCTTGTATAGAGGCTGCAAGTTGTTCTTGAGTGAAGATGGGCTTGAAGTTGTAAGGGTTGATTGTGGTATAGCCAGTATTCTCCTCTTTAGGATAGATGTTTTACCATTTAGTGAGAGTATCCAGTTTGGTGCCAAGATGACTAGGATGGAACTTGATAACAAGGTTGAACTGAGAAAGGTACTCAGACCACTATGCTTACCTCTGGGTCAACACCTTGGTAGTAGAAAAATACTCAACATTTTTATGATCCATAACAATGTTAATGGGATAGGCTGGACCTTCCAAATAGTGTCGCCAAATCTTGAAAGCTTTATAGATGGCAAGCAATTCCTTGTTATATGTATTGTAATTCAACTCTGCTATAGTAAAAGTATGGGAGTGAAAAGCAACTGGATAAACTTCATTATCTTTATTAATAATAGAGAAGATTGCAGTAAGACCATAGTCCAATGCATCAGTTTCCACAATGAGTTGAGCATTAGAAATCCAATAAGTAAGAATAGAAGTAGAAGTGAATGCCTTCTTGAGAAAGTTGAAAGCATCATGACAGAAAGAGTCAAATTTCCAAGAAATATCCTTTTGGGTGAGGCATGTCAATGGAATGATGATGTTTGAATAATTAAAGATAAACTGGTGATAGAAATTAGCAAAACCTAAGAAGAATTGAATATCCTTGACTTTCTTAGACTCTGGCCAGTCTTGAATAATCTTCACTTTGTTGTCAGATATAGTAAGGCCAAAAGAGGAGAGGATGTATTTTAGATACTCTACCAACTTAGAGTAGAATTTGCATTTCTCAGCTTTAGCATAAAGACCAGTCTTGTGGAGATGCTTAAGCACTTCTTTTACATGCCAGTAATGTTCAGACATATTATTCAAGTAGATGAGTATATCATCCAGATAGATTATGACACAGACATCCAAGAGATCAGAGAAAATGTCATTCATAAATCACTGAAAGGCTACAGGAGCATTGGTGAGACTAAAGGGTATTACAGACTATTCAAATAATCCATAGTGTGTCCTAAAGGCAGTCTTCCATTCATCATTGTCAGCAATATAAACCAAATATTAAGTATGGCAAAGATCTATCTTTGAATAAACCCAAGCTTTGCAAGGTAAGTCCAGTAGATTGGAGATAAGTGGAAGTGGATAGCAATCTATCTTGAAGATGCGGTTAAGGCTGTGGAAGTTGACACAAAGGCACAGTGAACCATCTTTCTTCTTAATGAATAAGACTAGTGCACTGTACAGAGATAAGATTGGTCAGATGAAACCTGTATTGAGGTTTTCCTCAATAAATTTCTTTAGAGCCTCTTGTTCAGATACCAAAAGAGAGTATATTGGGCCAACCAGAGGTTGAGCACCTTCTTCCAGGTTAATTTTAAGGTTATAAGAATGATGAGAAGTAAAGACTTCAGCTTTAGTTTTGCTGAACATGTTGGCAAATTCATAATACTTGGAAGGGACATTGGAAATATCAGGAGCTTCTGCAAGTTTTGTGGAATTAGCCTGAATGTCTGAAGAATGAAGATACAATTCAAAATTATGGGAGCCTGGGAGTTTTGATGTATGCAAGAATACTACAGTACCAATAGTAGCAATGTTAGGTTGCCCAGAGTTAGACACAGAGGTCTTAGATATAGGTATTGAAACCGCAGAATCTAATAATTGTAAAAGAATGTTAAAAAGTGATGAAAATGCCAATGGTGTGTTGGCTGTAACATAAAAAGGAGCAAGATTTTCCTACAAAGATGGATGGAAGTTTATTAATGTTATAACCTTAGAACCTTAGAGTAGATTCAAAGATCAAACTAAAGATCAAACTCTTATGTTAAAGAAGATACAAGAGAACTTGATAGAGAGCTCTTTACAAGATAGTCTATCTTATATATACTTGTATAGATGGTCTGTGCTAGCTACTGTGCACCCTACCCTAAATGACCATGTGTAGAGTATGAGGTCAACATGTGGTGTCCATGTTGTATAACATCACTTTGTTCCAGAACCTTCTACTTTCTTCTCTCAAGTTCCATGATCAATGTTGTGACCATACCATCAGATGTGATAGTGTGACAAATCACTTCTAACCCTAACCCCATAGTTCTAAAAATGGAAAAATGTAAAATAATTCAAAAGAAAATAAAAGATGAGAAAGAAAATAAAATAGATTAAAGTCCATCATTTTGTTTTCTTACAATCAACCCATTTACCCAGTCAATCAGTGGATTGTGTCAGGTGAGCCAGTTGTATCCAAAAACCAAAAAGCAGGAAGAATCAAGTAAAGTGACATAGAAGTCTAGATTTATACAATTACTGGTGGAGAAATTTATGGGCAAGTTGGTAATTTCAGAGATGTTGCTGTTTGATGAACCATCAAACAAGTGAAGAGCAACTGGAGGAGTTATGGATGTCTTCAAGTAGTGAGTATCCACAAATTTCAAGTCTACAAAGCAATGAGTAGACCTGGAGTCAACAAGAGCTCAGAACAGGATTTTATTAAGTTGATTCTAACCAAGGATTAAGAGAGATGTAAGAGAAACAAAAAGTGAATACAGGTAGATATTATAGGAAATGCTTGGGGTTTTAGTGGTTTAGCCTCTATTACCAAGAGTAGAGGTTTTAGTATTGAGACACTAACAGGAGTAACTCTGCCATAGAAGACTGAGTTAGATAGAAGTATCTCTGTCATGGAAGACAGAATACCTAGATGACTGCAGCACCACTATGAGGCCTGTTGCAAGAAATGTGGACACCATGAAAGGCAGGCTTGTATGATTGGGAGACAACATTGTTATGATTTTAAACCTTTAGAGTTAGGTAAAAGAACAACTCTTATATTGAGTAACACAAGAGAACTCAATAGAGATTTCTTTACAAAGTAGTCTACCTTATATACTACTACCAATGGTCCATGCTCACTACTGTGCACCCTACCCTAAACAACCATGTGTAGTACATGAGGCCAACATGTGGTGTCCATGTTGTATGATGTCACTTGTTCTAGAGTCTTCTACTAAGTTCTCCTATGTCTTGTGATCCATCTTGTGACTATGCCATCAGATTGTGACCGATGTGACAGCATGACCAATCAACCCTAATCCTAGTTGTTCTAAAAATAGAAAATAGCAAAATAAATTGAAAAGAAAAAATAAAATAAATCAAGTCCTCCTTTTTTGGTCTTGACAAATATCACTGCAGAGATGTAGTTTCCAGATGGGCAGATATGCACATGACACCAATGAACTATATAATCTTATTTATAATCAAGCACTGCAACAGATTTACCACAATATTCACACATGATTAGTAGAACATATGCATGTGAGGTTATATCTTGCTTTTTTCCTGCTGTCAAAGTTATGGGTTCAAATCCTGCACCTCTATTTAGTAGGCCTTCTGTCTATGCTGAACTCCAGTGTACCCTGCTGTCTGCTTCTTCTAAACTTTAACTTCTATCCTGAAAACTCCATATTTAACCTCAGAGAACTCTTTATTCACTTGTTGTGATAACCATTAACTACTCTCTGTCAAGCTCTGGCTTGCTGGAACTGTGTTTTAGTACTTTGTGTTTGCTTATAGTCATATAGAAATTGAGGATAAACAATAACAACATATATATGTGATCACTGCAGTAATTGTCTATATGATAAAACCCTCTGAACCATCACATTCTGGAATATGAAAAACATGAAACTCAGACATTGTGAAGTATGATTGTACTTGGTAAATACATCTTTGAGGTTCTGTATTCCTACTCTAGAATATATATCCCATCTTTTGAACATCTTGATAATAATTGGAATCATTTCTCCTTATTCCCTTTGGTCTCTTATATGATTCTAGAAGTATTAGCAGCTATTAACACCATATGCATGAAACTAATACCACTCTCCTCCTATATCTTTGACAGAAACCATTAGTCTATCTAGTCTGTTTATTGAAGTATGAGTTGTGCTCACTTACTTCTTCATTCCCACCTTGTCATCACTCCTTATTAATTCTTCATTTCATATGCTGATATTTTACACCTCTGTTATTTTTATAGTCTCTATAATTATATCTGACTTATCTTCATTACTATGTAAATAGGTATATACTCAAACAGTTAGTATTTATTTTGTAGCTAGACTGTACTAGGGCCAGTTTATTTTCTCTAGTCCTAAATATATCTTCAGTAAGTCTTGTTATTCCATCTACTCAGTTTCTTTTCTCTGGTCCTAGTAACTCTCAAATACATTTGTTTATTCATCTTGAATCACTGCATTTCTATCTTCTCACTGTTGGTAATTCTAAACACAGTTAAAACTTCAAAATGGGAAATCTTGGTACTGAGAGATATATATTCTGTAGCCTATTTAAACATACTTATAACATGAACTTTCAGTGTAAATGTGTTGTCCCCTGTAAATTAAGCAAGCAAAAATTCCCCTGTGATGCCAATATTTATATGAAACCACATCCACCACAAATATACTGATTAATCTCAAACATCAATTAATCCTTTTGTGGCAATGTTCAATGTTTAATGCATTAGTTCATGATGAATGAAGCCAACTTGTGGAAAATAGAAAATTGTCAGCCTGCCAGCCTTAGAGAAACTTGGCCCATTTCTGCATACCTAACCTCTAAATTCATGGATCTCATACTACATAAAGCAATAATGTATGTGGTGGGCAATAAAGCATGGTAATGAAACCTTATTGGGTCTTTCTTATAAGAAGCCTTCTTCAAAGATGACTGAGGCCAGAATAACCTTCTTCAGTGATGTGAATGAGGAATTGCTATCCTATTCAGAATAGAACACTTTTCTAGTCTATCAACTTGGGAATTTTCATAGGATAGCTTCTTACTCTATTTAAATGCACTGGACCCTGATATTTGACACTGGAAGAAATAGACATTAAAGGGAAAGGATTTTTCAAGGCTAATAGAAGATATACTACCATCCCATTTACCCTCACAGTCAACTTTCTTGCTCAACTCTGAAACATATTGAAATCACAGGACATGAAATGTAATCAGTTGATAATCAGCTGACAAGTCTATCCTGCTTGAAAAATAGTAATAGTTTCTGAATGGAGTTGAATGAACTCCTCAGATTATTGGCATATATATTTTATAATGTTCAATGACATCAATGGTGACAGAAGCATTCAAAGATGGCACTAGAAACCTACAATTGAACATTGTATTCCAAGCTTCAATTTCATAGCCATCCACTACAATAGTACCCATAAATAACTTTGACTCTATAAGTCCTTGACTAAGACTTGATGAAAATATAAGCAGTAGACGCTGATAGAACAATGAGAGTGAGCATAAAACATATCTAGAACCAGAAAAGAAAGATCTGCTTCTAGCATATTCTAACTAGGTATTATAGGTGCTCTGTTATAATTGACCTCTCATATTTACAATGTGGGTAAAGCATGGTATAGAGGGTCAAAGATATAATGTAATAATCAGCTGTACTAAAGTCATCTCAGTCAGTGCCTTATACAGTAAGCATTGTTACCTCTTGTTTTCCTTATGTTTTATGACTCAGTCTATACATGTACAATAGCTGGTTTGATCAATAGTTGTAGATACACTCCTGTATCTTTACACTTTACCAATTGACTCTATCCTCACCATCTACTCAAGTCTTTGCCTAAGTTGCAACCTGAGCCAAGCTTAATGTCATAACACGCTCAAGTATATTTGTATTTACATAGTAATAGTGGTCAGTACCATAACTATCCAAAATATATCAAACAGAGTGCAGAGTGCAGAAGTAACTATGGTGGCTGGGAATAGAAAAAATGAATAAGTATGAAATAAAAATAATGCAAGGAAAAAACAATGAGATGAAGATTATAAGTAGGTTCAAACTTCAATAAGACTGAGATATATGAGCTTGTACAATGATGCAACAACAAGAATTTTTAGAAGATATGTATAACTCAACAAATACTGAAATAATTCTAAGTTTTCATAAATTCCAAAAGTCTAGGGAATCCTTGTTAGGTAAATGTACAATCCAAAGTATGGATGGCATCAATACTAAAATAATCACTTATTCATTTGACCAAGAATAGGAAGTGGTCAAACAAGAAAATTTCTCATACCTATTAGCCACTTGCCTATTCTATATTTATAATATAATAATAGGAAACATGGTGACTTGAGCATACTATTTGTGGGCAGGGTAGATAGAATGATATTTATTTCATTTGAACTCCATTGTCTGACACTGTCAATAACTATCTTTAAAGACTAGTCAGTGAGAATTTTCAGAAAATAGCCTAGATTGTTTGACAAGATAACTACTTGTAGACATGACTAGAGCAATACCAGTGGTCTGAACATACAGTTGCCATAATTCATGGGGGCTATCAAGTCATCTTCATGAAAATAGTCTTTAGATTGCTTTTCCGATTGTGATATCAAATATCAAAGTTTTCTCTCACCTGTCTCTGCATATAAGTACTTGTTCCCTATTCACTGCCAAGTATAACCTTGGGAGAGTGTAATGCATGAGGCAGAATTTGATTGGTGTGATATCCATCTATGAGTATAGCTACAAGCATGTCATCACTATATTTTAGTTGCATACTATGATTGTACAACTAATTTAGATAGCTGATTTAAATTAGCAAGGTCAAAATGGTTTACTTGTATGGATCAAGTGACATTAGTTGTAAATAAAATCAACAGCTTCAAGCAGTTATCCTGGTATATGTTTCACAAGTGAAACAGATGATTATTTGTCATACTTAGAAAGAGCTGGGAAGTCTACTTATGCTAGTACTTTTGAGTTCAAAGCTATCATACAAACTCAAGACATAACTGCATCAGAAATGATTTGTTGTCCTTACCCACTCAGAAATATTTCAAGCTCATCTAGTATACATAGTTGTATTTTGATAGTATATCTGATGTCTATATTTTCCCATGCCAAGCAAATTCTGATGGTGCAGAATCTGGAAGAAAAATGAGGAGTAATCAAAATGTCCATGAAAGTTGATCCTATTTGAAGTTGCAAGCAAGCCAAATCATACACATGATTTTGAATTGAGAATGGTTCCAAGAGATGTGTTGTAGAAAGATCTGGAGAATTGGTGCTTGCACAGTCATGCATCAAAACATGAATTTTTAGGAGTATATACTCTCTGAGTAAAACAATTCAAGCATTTAGATTTCATGAATATTTAGCACCAACATGTTCATCTTGTAACAATAACATACATATCCCTACCTTGATAATCCCAATCTCAAGAAAATAAGTATCAAGTAATTCCTGCAACCATTTGAATTGCAGATTTGTGATATTAGATATCTTTAACATATAAAATAATGTGCCTATTTCGAATATGGACCTCAAGGATTGAGTGTTTCAGGGTATGGTCAATTGTTCTTATTTCCCTTGTATTTACCAAATCATTTCAGCATCACTTCCATTTCTACACACTCAGTGCCAGAAACTGTCAAGATTGAAGAAGGAGGACTTGATTTATTTTATTTTTTCTTTTCAATTTATTTTTCGATTTTCTATTATTGGAATAACTAGGGTCAGGGTTGATTGGTCACAATGTCACATCAGTCACAATCTGATGGTGTAGTTACAAAACAGATCATGAGACATAGAAAAAATTAGTAGAAGGCTTTAGAACAAGTGATATCATACAACATGGATAACATATGTTGGCCTTATGTTCTACACATGGTCAATTAGGGTAGGGTGCACAATGGTGAGCATGGACCATTGGTAGTAGTATATAAGGTAGACTACTTTGTAAAGGGATCTTTATTGAGTTCTCTTGTATTACTCAATACAAGAGTTGTTCTATTATCCAACTCTAAGGATTTTAGTCCATAACAGAAACTATCAGTGGTTTGTATAAATTACAGGATGCAGTGAAAATAAGCAGAGGAAGAACATTATGGCAATAAGCCAACTGAGGATAGAATGTATCATGGGTGATAATGTAGTAATGGACTATACTTAAACAAGAGTAGAACATACTAGAACAAATTAACAGTCACAACCTCACTCGTCTAACCATGATCACCATTCTTAAGTATGAATTACTTGAATGACTGACACAAGATACTTACTTGGGCATTGACTACATGATGCAAATCAGGATGATTCTTCAGAACTTGGTTAAATATTCTGTTAATAATTGGATGATGATTTATCCACCTGTATATTCACTATGCCCTATCTGCCAGTTGTTGTTGGAGGTCAACAAGGGCTGATGCACAGCCACTCACACCTGATGATGACATCGCCTCAATCACATCTTGTATACACTTTCTCATGTACAACCTAAGAAATGATGCTATTATTCTTTAGTTACATTGGTATTGTTTTACTAAATTAGAATGGACTCTGAGATATTTAGAGTAGCTGTCATCTTTAGGAGACCTTATTCTATTTTCTTAGGTTTCTCCTGAAGGTAACTTCTATACTGTATTACTTATACAAATGTTACTTAGGTTTTTTCTAGAGCTTGAAGCACAAATTCCATATTTCTACCCCAGTCACTCTAACAGCTGATGGGTATATAGTATGAATGTCTGAGATATTCGTAGATCGTAGACTTCACTTTTTCTAGTGCTAACTTCATCTGCTTTATGAATTTCATGATGCTTTCTAACTTTGACTCCTGTTAGTATAGTAGATCATCAGAGCTGAATTGAATAATATATTGAATGTACATGCAGCAGTTGTCTGGATCATCATAGGCATGAAGGAGCTCCTCTACTTTCCCAAATAACTCCTCCCAGTGGCTATTCATCAGACTATCTTCACACATCTCTATATTCTTTCAGTCAAGGACATTTCTGATATACATGCCAAGTTCTCTCACAATGTGACCTGCCATGTGTCTGAGGTTTAATAGTAGTGGATTGCTGGTGAGAGATTGCCAGGAGGATGTGGAAATTGGCAAGTTCCACAATTTAATCCTCTCCACAGACAGGAATTGCCCATGAGGAGAGAACTTGTGTGACACCAACATCTATCACCTTGAACATGAAAAAAATGATCATTCACCTGCTATCAAAACCTTGGTACACTACTTGATGGATAGTTTTTGTCGTATACATTAATCCAATTACTATACAATTTACACCTTCATTATGTTGAAATTCAAAATGTAACCCTCTCTCAACCTAAGCTAAATGATCCCATCAATTCACATCACTTCGATCAGGTTGTCCATTACAAGGAACAATGATCACATTAATTTGGGTGATGTTCATCTTCATCACCAGTTCTGAATACAATATCAGTGATATCATGATCATTATGACATGGTTCTATGCTCAGCTCGCAGGACTTGTGTGTGGATATGCTACTGATGGAGATCTGGATCCATACTAGAGCAGTCACAGTGACTAAGGAGTATTGATATCATCTCAGACTGTAATTCAATCCAAGCTGCTTTAAACAATAGATATGTAGACAAAGATAAATATAAATGGGCAGTAAACATGTACAAATGCCTTACTGTTGATCTATTTAATTTACATTTACTAGTGGCCCTCAATGCAATTAGTTTTGGCTTCCACATTGTTTCTTACAAATATATACCCTCATATACAATTTTTCATGACCATGTGGAACAATTTCATGATGCAACATGAGTTGGGGTGAATAGCAATTGAATGTCACAACTGTTGTATGAATGGCAGAAATTTATGAATAGTACATGTCCCTTCCTCTTCCCCAATACTTGACTTTCCTATATCTTTCAGCAATCTTGGAAAGTTTCAAATAATTTTTTAATGGTCAACGTCTATACTACACCTCCTTAAATGTGTATATACCATTGTTTGATCCACATTTGAGACCATTGCGAGTGATCACAAGACATTCCCTCACACATAATCCAGACTCTATTTTTAAACCAATGACACTCTTCCATCTTCATGTCATATATAAGCTCGTATAACAAATACATTGTATTTAGTTGTTGATCATGAATTTTAGGAAATTTAATGATACATTGAAACAAGATGGAAATTCATCAAACCAAGAATCTTAACAAGGCTATTTCCATACTGTATTATTTGAGGGCGACTTTGAAGCTTATCACATCAATGGCCCGAACATGTAGTTGCTCTAATTTAGGTAACTGCTATGGGGTTTATGGGGCTTCGTCTTCATGAAAATAGTCCTAGAATCCCTTTTCCTGATTGTGATATCTCCTTCCTGTGGGCTGAATAGCCATCTTACAGTTAAATCCTCACATGTGTTCATTTGTATCATAGTCACCCAACATTGAAGTTGACTTATCATGGATATTCAAGTTTTTAAATATCAACCCTCGTTCCCTATTCTCTGCCAAGGATAACCTCGGGAGAGCACAAGACACAGGATAGAATAGAATTTAATCCATCTGGCTGCAAACAATTAAGACACATTATCACTACTTAGCTGTGTGCCATAATCGGACAACTAATTTTGGTGCCCAGTTCAAATTAGTGAGGTTGGAATGGTTTTCGAAATTTGTATACCGTGCCTCAAATTTAGCTTTCATGAAGGTGTTTGGGAGGCTAGCGATATGTGAGGTGTACATCATCATTCACGAGTGTTGGCATTGACTAAGTGATTTCTAGGCTTGTTCCTCGACTCTTGGACTGTAAAAAATCCAGTAATACACTCACGACACAAATGGTTACTGCGACATTTAATCAACTTGTCTCTTGTATTCGTTCTGAATCCGATGCCTCCTTCCTTGTTTCCTTTGACAAATATTTCACTAATTCTCTCCTTGTCATTGGTGGTCGTTTCAATCTTCCACAAGAATATCACTATAGCATCATTGATGCTACAAAACATCAACTTCAAGTTCTTGCCGATAAATGGAAAGGATGATCCATTCGACTAGCAAGAGCTGGAGAGATAGATGGGTTAGACAAAGAGGACGTTAGTTTATACAAACAACTTGAAGAGTACATGCTACAGAAGATGGAGAGGTTGTTGTCTGAGTTGTTGTATGGGAATGAGAAACAAGTATTGAGGATTGCAATTTCAAGTGTGAGGGATTTGGGTTTGAATGATTGGGACGATGATGACAATGACAATGATGCTGATCTTGATATTCAATGACTGATTTGCTATTATTCATAGATTAGGATAACCATACTTTTGCTCTTCAGATGGAAATATGAAACATGAATACGCTGTTTAGTAGATTGGCGTAGCTTGTTTTTGTTAGCTTGCCAAGTTAATAATTTTTTGATGAGTTTCAAATGGATCTAATGCTTTCTCTTCTAACAGATTGTGAACTAAAAGCAGTATGTTTTGACTAGCGAGGATCCATGAAAGGAGCACCAACAATGCTCTTGGCTCGAGTCAACAAGAAACAAGAAATTGCTTTCCTTATCCTGAGTTCATTCATAGTATGCATGTTTATTAGGGTACTAATGAACTCATGCTTATGTAAATCTTTGCCCCAATAACTTGTCATTCCCCTTGCTAGCCTTTCTGGTCTCATGATTATGAGTGGTACAGACATCGTGTACTATCTGCGAGAGAGTGAGGATGCTGGTGCTGATGAGGATACGTACAAACATGATGAGCTTCACCATCGGCATTGTGGTGTTGATGGTGCAGAATATGATCTCAGTGATAAACTGGAATGATCTAGTGTGGAGAGACAGGGATGTAGTTGAAGAAAGATCACTCATAGGCTATGCACTCTCATGACATGGGTCATCGTCCTTCATCCTTTATGTACTAGAGCAATTGTATTGCTAATCAACATTGCATCAGATTCTATTACTTGTGACTCAGTGTTACGAAACCCCATGAACTGGTGTTTGGGAGAATGAGATTTATTAGTGACCAGACTGAGACTATATCCTCGCCCTTGGGTCTCACTTGTACTTCGCACTGGGCTCATACCTCAAGTTGTTTATTGGCAATAGCCCATCTTTAGTTCAAGGTAATTTTGGCTACGGTCAGTTAAGCCAGGCACATCCAGTGTGGTCACAACTGACTGATAGTCATCATCAGGAACTGCTGGCAACTTCTTTATCAATGGGCCCAAGCCCATCTCCTTGACTGTATATTTCTTGCTTTGGATAGAAGTCTACAGATATTGTATGGAAGAGAGTGGATAAATTTTGGGACCATTTTAGTTAGTCAGTATATCACCTGATCACATGGGATGTTTTTTGATTCCTAGTCATTTACAGTTGTCTATGGCTCACCTGGAGTGATTGGCAAGTTGGCCAGTCCTGTGGTCTAATCATTGGATTCGTTGGGCAAGGGCATGATACCTCCTTGAACCTACCCTGTTATTTCAGCTTCAACAATTCAAACAAACCAGGGTTTCTGCTCTTTCTCTTGCATGCCTATGATTCTTTCGCATACCATTCATGCTGAGTAAAAATCGACCAGCATTGGTAGATATGAGATCACGAGTATAAAGCATCACTACAGGGACTTTGGCTGTTCGAGGAAGATAAGATGGCAAAGGCTCAGGAAAGGTGGACTTGATTGAAGGTTTGGGCACAATATCCTCCTAGCCAACAGTAGATGATCAGTAGAGAACAGTACCTGCAGTCCCAGTTGTGCAAATGGTTAAACTTTGTTGCCAACTCACCCAAAGCTTGATCAGAGTATAATTTTTGATTATATCAAACTGGACAGCCTCGGCAGATCACGGTTCAGTCCAAATTCATGACTGGATTTTCATGCTAAACACAATGATATAAAATCTCAAAATATGACTTGGAAATTGTTAATATCCACTGTTCTCATCCAACATGGTGCACTAGCATGGCATTTAGGTACATTTCTCTTGGAACACTCTGTCTTTCCCACTCAATAAGCTATTAAAGGTAATTAATCTCCAGTAGAGTTCCTCCCCAATCACTCCAGAGCCTCATTATCATTCCTGTGTTCTGCGCATTAGTGTCCATGCTCCTTCTTATAAAGGTCCCTTACATCTTTGTCTCGATGGCTGGCTTTTGGATTACATTTATACCCCCTCAGCCTCCTCCTGCCAAAAACGAAAAGGCAAAATCGACAGCCTTGGAAGGCTTCTTTGTGCAGAGAAGTGCTATATTCACTGTCAAAGTAAGCTATAAAGACATATAGTTTTGAGTACATACATTGAAACAACCAATTCTATAATTGTGTTCTGCAGTGTATCATTGGCGGTACTACTCTTGCTGAGATTGCGGTCCTCATTGCCCAACATGCACTCGACCACCACCACTCTTACTCTCATTTTTTACTGTCCCATCTCATTCTATTGAATGGTACTGCGGAACGTATCTGTGTGTCTCGCCCATTTTTTGTCAGGACTTTCATGGCAAGTCTTGGAGGATTAATAAGATACAAATGTTATTGGGCCCTGGGCACTATGTTTACCTTTGAGATGAGCATCCACAAGGACCACATGCTTGTCACATCTGGGCCCTATTCTATTGTTCATCATCCAGGATATACTGGTATCTTCCAGGTAGTCATCGGAATCTTTCTTGTACATGGATTGAAGGTGAGTTTTCCATTGATTGTGGTGGTGGTGATCAACACTGAGGCTTTCTCCTCAGGGTTCTTGGGTGAGAGAGAGTAGTATACTGAAGACCACAGTAATGAAAACAATAACAGGAATCACCTGCACATTCATTGCGGTCACAATTCTTAGTATGTTGAGACGGATGTCGAAAGAGGATGAGGTGTTACATCAGTTGGCTGGGAAAAAATGGGAATATTGGGCTGAGAAAGTTCTATATAAGCTGGTTCCTCTCATCTATTGATCATATAGCCTATTAGATCTCAATGATGATGTGTGCAAGGCAGATAGACTGCCATCAGATTTACTTGTATTGCATTCCAGAATATGATGTCATTGGTGCTATGATTTGATACCATCAACACAATACAAAGCTCCATAATTAGCATAAGTTCCAGTACTGAATAGTGTGGTGTTATACCAGAAAAAATGATTTTCAGTTAAACTGTAACATTTAATGCATTGTTATCAATATAAAAACTATCTTCGACAAGTAAGAGAAAGCTTAGATGATGTTGTGATAATCATCAGAATGAATTATGGGCATACTTGGTAGTAACTTAGTTGTAGTCAGTCTTGCACAGTTTCATAAGAGAAACTTAAGAATGTCAGAATTCAACCAATTAGACTTAGTCGTTTTTCACTTTTCACTTTTATTTTATAGTTTAGTTTTTATGGACTTAGCCCAAGGGCATCGTGTCACATCATATTTGTCACACCTGTCATAGTTACGGTCACGAAATTAGTAATATAGCCGAAATTGAAATTTGTAATACAATGTTTCATGTTTCTGATGCCATCCTTGACAATCTTCCATCAAATGTTTCTATCACCCTTGATGTGAGATTGAACATTGTAAAAATGTATGCCGATGATCAGATGAGTTTGCTTGTTTGACTCCACACTTGTCACTACTCATACAGAGAGAAGAATGAATAGAGTGACGACTGTTCTAGTCTTGACCATCTTCAAAGAAGGCTTCTTTCTTCATTACCCACCACAGCATCATCATATCAGGATTTTCCATGTTTAAGCCAACCAACAGACTAGATGGTTGCTATCAAAGACTTAGTAGGAGGGCAGTACTATAGACATGGCACTGATTATTAATGCTTCTGGAATCATGTAGCATGTCACTGTCAGAAAATAGGCATTCTCATTGATTCTGATTGTTATCGAGTCACTCAATGGATGGGATGGATACATTCTAAGGTAAGAGGAGTACAAAATATCAAAGATGGATATATATTCATGCTTTGCAATGTCCGATTATACTTCCAGAATTCTGTCTGTCTGTCAGCTGTGCCGATTGTGTGTGACCATCGTGGTAAATATGTTGTGGTGCTCGATTATCAGTGTGAGCAAGATTCTGCAGTTCATTGGTAACTATATCTACTCCTTGTCTTCTGATCTCTATTCTACCTTTCCAACCCCAATGTTTGATAAATCCAGCAATTTCAACATTCATCAATCTACCTTGATTGACACACCTGGTGCAACCTTCAATCATAGACATGGTTCCCGAAGCGGTGCAAGCAATGATTATTACCATCAGATCATTGTCTAACCCTCAGTCCTGCAGGTATCGATATATTGTATGGAAGTAGTATTGCTGCTGCTGCTCACGACTCTGTGGTAACCGAGTCATACAAGTCTAGTTGCCTCGAAGGGACTTGAATGCAGCACATCGACGACATAACTGCCTGGACAACTCGTATAAACCAGCCACAGCAACACCGTCTGTTATGGATGTGGGGTCCAGCTAGAGTAGGGAAATCAGCAATCGCGAAATCGTGTGCTGAGAAGACTGCAGAAGAGGGCAGGCTCGGCATGTCATTCTTTTTCTCCTGTACTCAACATGTTGATGATCCCCTGTGATTTTTCACAACTATTGCTCATCAGCTCACTATGGAAATTGATGAGTACAGAAAGGTACTAGACCTAAAAATCCAGCACAATCCTACCCTGCCCAGTAAAGGGCTTGACGTCCAGTTTCGTGAGCTTATCATCACACTGTTTATGGAACATGTGGAGCAAAATATTGGCGTACAAGATAAGACAGTGATTATTGATGGCCTGGATGAATGCAATGAGGATCCTGCACAGAGCAAGATCATGGAGCTTGTGGCCAAGTCGGTGATTGAGCATGGTGATAAGATTCCTCTCCTCTGGGCAATTTTCAGTCGTCCTGAGTCCCATATTGATCGTGAATTCTCACCATACTCTAGCTCTCATCTTTTGTCCAAGGTCGAGCTGTCCATGTCAGAGAGCAATGATGGCGATATCAAGCACTATTTTTGTGACAAGCTCCATCCTCTTGCCTATGTCAACACCATGTGGCCTTCGGAAGATACTCTTGATATTCTCGCTTCGATGGTAGCAGGGCTCTGGATATATGCTGCCACTCTTGTCAAATTCATCATGGATCCAGATTTGTTCCCTGAACAACAGCTAGATCTTGTCCTTGCATTTCATTTGCAGAAAGAAAGGCAGATACAATTGAACACTAAGTCAAGTGTTACTGGAGAACTTGATGCGTTCTATCAGATGATTATGAGTCGCATTTCCCACAAACATCTCCCTATTGTTCAACAGGTTCTCCTTATCCATTACACTAATCCTAAGACTTCAGATGATGATGGTATATTTATGATCATTTGGTCTCCTGAAAATTAATTGTATGTGCTGGCCAATATTCTGGGCCACACTGTAGTGAGTTTGAAACATGCCTTGTCAAAGGTCCACTCCATCCTCACATTTATACCCAAGGAAGAGAGAGAATGGGGAGAGCCATTTCCTGGATCTACATACATCTCCTTTTATTATGCATCCTTCATGGAATTCTTGCTCAACAAGACAAGATCAGGGGAATACTGCCTTGAGAATTGGTGTCACTACACTGCTTTGGCCCCCAAAGTACTGGATCTTTTCAAAGATCTGTATGTGATGAATGGGATCTCACAAGGTATGTCATCTATTCCTGACAACATTTCTTGCTGTGAAAGAAATTAGTAGATGAGAGAATTTCAAAGCTATGAGAATTACTTTGTGTATTTCTGGATGAGACTTTCACTTCTAGTGAATGTCTGATGTTCCAGGGTGAGCTATTTTACAATGTCTTATGCAAATGTGTATCTGATTGGTGCAAAGACTCGGGACTGCCATCAGAGGTTATTGGGGAATTTGGGGGCACCCTGGAAGAATTGTGACTGTTCTTTGTAGACTGGGTAGGAATGGTATGCAACTTGTTTTAGTGTCTGTCATCATTGGCTGATGTTTTGTTGTCTCCATAGTTGCCTGAAGAGAAACAAAGGTTAATTGTTGTAGCAACCACTCGTCACTCAAGGACAAATGATCTTACAACGAGCAAAGCTCTCAGTAGGGCTATCAAGTAACAAATGGGGGAATTACAAGAGAACTCGACAAGAAGCCCTCGCTGCATTGCTCCTCTATTTATATAAATACAAAGTGGTCCGTGCTACAACAATGTGTTTTCCTCATGTCCATTCACCATGCTTCTACCTCATGTTCATTACTCATCCTCCATGCGTCTTCCTTAAGGCCACCATGCTTCCTACATGTGCCCTGATGTCATACCTTTAATCTCTGCTGTACATGTGCACACCATGTGTACACCATGAGGAACCCATGTCCCTTGACATCATCTCCTAACCCTACTCCATCTAGACTCTTCCCGATCCTTCTAGACCCTAAGTCCTTCCAGACTGCTCTAGACTCTATCACATGACTTCCAGGTCATGTGCTCTCCTTCTGTTGTAGACTAATAATATACTACTGTCCTATTTCTGTCCACTAACCCTAATCCTAAAGTCTGTCTGCACTCTCGTCTTATAACATTAATCAACTCAGAAGAATAGCGTCATTTGCAACTGGAGTTACCAGAAGACAATCATACTGATACTCATAACCATATCAAGACAATATGGAATTTTATTACATGCTGTGAATGTTGTCACCCTGATGTTCCTGGTATGATAATTCAAGATAGAATGCTGATGATGGCTGATTAGTCTTCAAGACACAATTCCTTCCAAACCCCTTCTCTTCGAATAATATGTGTTTTTGAAAAAGCCAATGTAGGATTTTCATCCTATCAAGATGCTTGGAAACTGCTTATTGCCCAATTTGTAGAAACTCAACTTTGCAAGCTTGGATAACGTTGGGCTACTGGCTTATTATTTCTATGAGTGGGAAGTCATAGATTGGGTGAGTCTCAAGCTGTCCACAATAAAGAATACTGACTTGTGTATTCAGGATGACAGACCATCTTGGAAGGAGTTGATTGAGGGAGATGATCACAAACTTATGAAAGCAGTTTTCCATCTTGTTGATCAGAGATGTGATGGACATCTAATACTACTATGGATCTGAGACCAACATCTGTTGGAAGCATTTGAGTGGTCCTTGGAGATAGACTTGAGAGCTGAGGTCATTTAAGCTACCAAAGCATATTATTCAACTGTAGAGGGATTTGTTACCAGTGATTTACTACTATTGAATCTTAGATACATGGTAGGTTACATCATGAGAGAATGTGACATGTACAACATCAGCTTCCTTAGCACGAAGAATGGGAATGTTATGGATCAAGACTCAAAGGGTTAAGTCAAGAAACAACTCTTGTATTGAGTAACATAAGAGAACTCAATAGAGTTCCTAGTACAGAGTAGTCTACCTTATATACTAGTATCCATGGTCTGTGCTAACTACTGTGCACCCTACCCTAAATGACCATGAGTATAACATAAGGCCAGCATGTGTTGTCCATGCTGTATGATGTTACTTGTTATAGTATGAGAGTGTGGACAGACTTTAGGGTTAGGGTTAGTGGACAAGAATAGGACAGTAGTATATTATTAGTCTACAACGGACATAGGGTTAGAGATAGGCACGTGACCTGGAAGTCATGTGAGAGGCTAGAGTAGTCTAGAGCGGTCTAGAAGGACTTAGGGTCTAGAAGGATCGGGAAGAGTCTAGATGGAGTAGGGTTAGGAGATGATGTCAAGGGACATGGGTTCCTCATGGTGTACACATGGTGTGCACATGTACAGTGGAGATTAAAGGTATGACGTCAGGGCACATGTAGGAAGCATGGTGGCCTTAAGGAAGACGCATGGAGGATGAGTAATGAACATGAGGTAGAAGCATGGTGAATGGACATGAGGAAAACACATTGTTGTAGCACGGACCACTTTGTATTTATATAAATAGAGGAGCAATGCAGCGAGGGCTCCTTGTCGAGTTCTCTTGTAATCCCCCATTCGTTACTTGATAGCCCTACTGAGAGCTTTGCTCGTTGTGAGATCATTTGTCCTTGAGTAACGAGTGGTTGCTACAACATTACTTTGTTCCAGAACCTTCTACTTCATTCTCCCAAGTCCCGTAATCAGTCTTGTGACTATGCCATCAAGTTGTGACTGATGTGACAGCATGACTGATAACCCCTAACCCGAGTTGTTCTAAAAATAGAAAAATAAAAGAAAAGAAAAGGAAAAAAAAAATAAAATAAGAAATAAAAATAAAAATTAAGTCTATTGTCAGCGATCTTGACAGAGAAGGCATGTGGAGATAGTCTGATGAATGAGCACTGGGAGGAGTTGTTTGGGAAAGTGGAGGAGCTCCTTCATACCACTGATGATCTAGACAACTATCATATGCATATCCAACACATCATTTGATACACTTCTGATAGTCAACAGCAGTTTGAAAGCTTTCTTAGGCTGTATGTGATAAAGTATGTCCAGGAGGTGATATCGTCATCTGATGCGAGTGGCTGTGCATCAACCTGCAACAACAACTAGGGGACAGAGCATAGTGGATATTCGGGTGAATGAGTTGTTCAATTGTTGATGAAGTATTTGAAGAAGTCCTGAGTGATCATCCTGATTTGCATGATGCAGTCAAAGCCCAAGTAAGTGTCAGTCATTCAAGTAACTCACCATGATAATATCACTAGACATCATCAGACGAATAAAGAGTTGTGATTGTTGTAGTACTTTATAAATAGTATATTACCATTACCGTGACGTGACTAGTTGCCATGATGTTCTACCTTTCGCCACATCCTGCAATTCATACAAACTGCTCATGGTCTCCAGTACTGAGTGTGTAGGAATGAAAGTGACACTGAAGTGGTTTACTGAAGACAAGGCAAACAAGAACAATTGACTGTACTCTTGCCATCTTGAAGTACTCAATCATTGAGGTCTATATTCGAAATAGGCATATTATTTTATATGTAGAGGACATCTAATATCGCAAATCTGCAATTTAAGTGGCTGTAGGAATTCCTTGATATTCATTTCCCTGAGACTGGGATCATCCAAGGTAGGGATCACCAGGCCCAGCACATATTTTATTTACCAGAATCTCCACAGACTTGTCCCATCAACTGGCTTACCCATAAGGGGTCATGATTTAGTGTGAAAAGAATCCTGTCATACAAGACATGTGATGAGGAACCCATTGACTTGGCACCCATATATGTGCTCATTTTGTTCTGGTTCCCCCTTGATTTTCCATTCTAGATGCCAGCAACACTCCCCTTGGTCTGGGAAGACTACAAACATCTGGATATGTCCTATCTCCACATCTGACATCCCTTGCATTGACATCCAATATATCTTCCACTTGAGCTCCAACTTCTGTGGCTGACATAATCCTTTCCTCCTGCTATCACCAGTAGTGTAAGTGATAGGACTGATAGATGGCAATGTGATCCATGGTTTAAAACACAGGTCAAGGCCATTGCCTCAGAGTTTGCTATATAGAAAATAATGAACTAGCAGCAGACATGAGCTGACTTGACTTTTATTTTATGTCGTATTTTCAATGATCATTGTTATTATCATAAAGCAAAACTGTTTTTATTTTTCAATAATGCAAAGTCTTAAACATCCACTAGATGCCAAAATGTGAGATAAATACCAGTTATTAACAGTATGGTACAATAAGACAGACTGCACTGTGACTGCGATCTAGAGAGGGTGTGAACACAACAAAGATTAAGTACAGATGATGACTAATTACTTTCAGTCTTATCTGTACAGTGTTGAATAATCTACAAATGATCAGTCAATAGACTGTCTGTCACAACAACAATGTGTTTTTATTGATCCAGGAATAACCTATTGGCAACTGATTTACTTACCTAGATGGCTTATCCCAATCCGTGATCTTTGCACCCTTGAGAGTTCACTTTTATGTCATCATTCATTACAATCCAAGATGGTTTAAGGATGGCATGCCAGTGTAACTTGCATAATTGAATTCTAACCTCTGTTCTTTGGATTATCTGTTCATTCACTCAATGAACACTGCAATAATTCTGAATTGTCATGAAATCTGAATTTCACTCTTGGAATCCTACCCCTAAAAATTATTATTTCAATGTACAACCATTCAAGCACCAGATTCCCATATCTTTCTGTAAATCGTCACTGTGACATCTACAGCACATCTCTTGGAACTGATTCTCAATCCCAGACCATGTGGATAATCATTCCCTGGCTTGGGTGGGGTTGTTCAGCTTCCTCGCGACTTCAAGTAGGATCAAAATTATTTATAGACATCTTGATGACTGCTCAGTTTTCTCTCAGAATAGGGAATCAGGCTTCTACTTTACCAGGATATTGGTAGCCTATACCACAAAAATGTAGCTATGTGCACCTGACGAGCTTGGAATATTTCAGTGTATCACTGAGTAAGCGAGAATAACAAATCATCCTGGATGTAGTCATGTCTTGAGATTTCACAATAGCTTCCAACTCAAATGTGTCAGCATGTTAGCACTGATGGTCATCGTATTGACTTTGCTCATCAAGTATTAGCGGTTTTCCCAGCTCTTTCTGAGCAAGATGAATAATCAATCACCCATTTCACCTGTGAAATGTTGATCAAGGCAACTGCTGGAGGCTCTTGATTTTATTTGTCACTTAATCCCTACATTTGATCTTGCTAATTTGAACTGGGTATAGAAAATAGTCGTTCAATTATAGCATATAACTAAGAAGGAGTGATAATGTGCCTTACTTGCAGATGGAATCAAATTCTGCCTTGTGTCTTATGCTCCCCTGAGATGATACTTGACCATAAATAGGATACTGGCACTGACATCTAAAACCCTGTATGTGTTTATTTGTACCATAGTCACTCAACTTGTTATGAATATTCAAGTTCTTAACTAGAAGGTGGCTATTCAGCCAACAGAAAGGTGATATCATAACCAAACAAAGTGATTCAATGACTATTTCCATGAAGATGAAGCCCTATGAACTTGATAAACTCCCTAGTAGATACCTAAATTAGGGAAACTGTGTGTTCAGGCCATTGTCATGGTAAATTTAGAAGTCACTCACCCTCAAACGATACAGCATGGAAATAGCCTTGTTGAGATTATCTCAATGTATCATCTAGTTTCCCAAACCTCATGATCAACAACTAAAGATAATGTATTCATTATATGTAAAGACAGAAGAGTATTATTGTTTGAAATCAGGGTGAGATATTATATGTGTGGGGATTCTTTGAGTTATTCCCATTAGTCTCAGATGTGGATTGGATGATGGTAGACATGCATTCAAGGAGGTGTAGTATAGACATTGGTCATTCTTTCCAAGGCTACTTAAATGCATAGAAAATTGAAGAATGAGAGAAGAGAAATGAATATGAGTTTCTGCTATTTGCTCGACAGTCATGGAATTCAATAGTTATTCATCCTGACTCATGTTGCATTGTGAAATTGTCCTACACAGTCGTGAAAAATCACATATGAAGGTTTAAATTTGCAAGAGACATGTGGAAGGAAATCATGAGATAGATAATCCAGGATCTCTGAATGAAATCATAATAGTTGCTACAAATACTCGCATCAAGGTCCATTTGCAGATACAGATCCAAAATATTACCAGCAGGGCATTCATATATGCTAACTGCACATTTATAATCCTTGAGATTTGTTCCAGGAATCCAACAAAAGGTATTCAACAAGGGATACTAGAGCAGAGCAGGATATATGACTTCTAATAGATATATGACTTTTAATTCAAATGGTTTATGTTTGTCTGGGTCTTTATTTTTTGAAGTGGCTTGGAAATAATTATGGTATAACTTAATATTAATCCTCCTCAGTCACTATAACTGCTCCAGCCTGTAATGATCACGAGATCAACTAGCATTGTATTTGGAGAAACCAGGCACCAAAATGAGTGTGATTATTGACAACCTGATTTCAACTTGATCAAAGTCATGCTATAATTGATGGGATCATTTCATTTGTTGCTGACTTAGATAAAGCATTTTTAATTTCAACTTTCTGATATAGACATTTGAAGGTGTAATCATATAGTAATTAGACTAATGTATTTGACAACTGCAATGAAAGATTATCCATCCAGAAATATACCAGGATTTGATGACAGGTGAATTATTACTTTTATTTGAGGTGATAGATATCGGTGTCACCCGATTCTCTCCTGATAGACAATTTCTGTCTGTGGGGAGGATGATGTCTAAGGATGTCATATCCTCTTAGAAATATTCCATCACTTCGCATTTCACTGACCAGTGATACTTTGATGGCTGTATTTGGGAGTTTCAACCATATGTGTGTCTGGCAATTGAACACACAAGAGATAGCATCCTTCAGTACTGATATTGGATATGGGAGGTCTCTATAGCTATCTCACACATAATCTTTGAGAACAAGCCTCCAGTGACTTCAGTAATAATGAGTATTTGTCCACCACATGATGGCCACAGAATTTTGGTAGGAGATGAGGATGGAATTGTCAGGATGTGAGTTATTGGTTATTGCGTGACTATACTGTGAAAAGATGGTAGTCACCAACCATATCAGAGTGATGTGTTGAATTCTGGGATGTAACTACTTGGGAGATTGTAAAGCATAAGGATATTGCATTTTCACCAAATGACAACCAGATGTTGAAGTAATAGTGTTCTACGGTGTCATCTATCTGCTCTCCATTAATATATCTATAATAGTACAAGGTAGACTAGTGCTCATTGATAAAGAGAGAACCTGGGTGTGTGCTCATTGTAGAGTAGGGTCCATTTACATAAGCTGCTACTGCACATTGCTGCTTTTGGGTTCCTTCCAACATCAGATAGCTGCTTTGTTGGATTCTCTCATCATCCTATAGTATATCAATAACCTGGAGAAATTCAAGCCCAGGACAAGTAATCACATGGTTATATGGCCAAGTTGAATCTTTTCTAATCTCAGATTACTCTGCATTTCAGGCCACACTCACTTCAAATGTGTGCTGTCTTTGGACATTGAGATTACTGGCACACAATGGTTTTTAGTTATAAAAACTGCCTTGATTTATTCTTCCCACTTTACGAATCAAGTGCATCTTTTCCGTGGAATCACTTGCCCTCTCACTTGCCCTGAATGACCAATCCTTTGGTAACTAGCTCCTGGCTCATCACTACTAGCTGTATAGATATAAACACACCAAGTATTTTCAATGTCTACACCAATCAAATATACTCCCGGCTTAGGAGTTAAGCATGTGAAAGGGATATTGGCCTGCATATTCAGGATAATATTCCATCTTGGATGAAGTTGATTGAGAGAGATGATCACAAACTCACAAAAGTAGCTTGTCATCTTTGTTATAACTCAAAACCCTTAGATTTGGATTAAGAGGTAACCTTGTATTGGGTAACACAAGAGAACTCGATAGAGAACTCTTCTACAAACTAGTCTATCTTTTATACTACTACCAATGGTCCATGCTCACTACTGTGCACCCTACCCTAATTGGCCATATGTAGAACATAAGGTTAACATGTGGTATCTATGTTGTATGACATCATTTGTTCTAGATTCTTCTACTTCATTCTCTATGTCTTGTGACCTAACCCTAACCCTAATCCTATGTTCTAAAAATAGAAAAATAAGAAAATAAAATGAAAAGAAAAAGAAAATGGAAAATGGAATAAAGAGAAACTAAGTCTACTATTTGTGAACTTGATAGTCTTGTTGATCAGAGACGCGATGGACATCTGATACTACTGTGGACCTGAGGCCAACATCTGATAGAGGCATTTGGGTAGTCCCTGAAGACAGGTTCAATGTTGATGGCTAAGCTCATTTAAGCTACAAAAGTGTATTATTTAACTGTAGAGGGATTTGTCACCAGCAATCCACTGCTGTTGAACCTCAGATACATGGCAGATTACATGAAGAGAGAACATCACATGTACATCTTTGGCAGTGAGGACTTACTTCACATGGAGAATGAAGAGGCACATGGAGACACTCTGATGAATGGCCATTGGGAAGAGTTGTTTGGGAAAGTGGAGGAGCTCCTTCATGCCACTGATGATCCAGACTACTACTGCATGTACATCCAAGCAATTATTCAATACAGTTCTGATAGTTGACAGCACTTTTTTAGGTTGCATGTGATCAAGGTGATGTCGTCATTGAGTGTGAGTGGCTGTACATCAACCCTTGTCGACTTTCCAACAACAACTGATGAAGAGGGCAAAGGGGATATATCCATATGTATGGAGTTATGAGAATGGGCCAATGAACTCTCGTTCAATTGTTAATGAAGCATTTGACCAAGCCTTGAGGGATCATCCTGATTTGGATGCAGTCAATGCCCAAGTAATTATGTCAGTCAGTCAAGTGATTCACACTCAAGGTAGAATGTGTGACTCATAGAATGTGTGACTTGTTATGTCATGGTTATGATAATGTAATAAATGTACTATACTCAAACAATTTCTAGGATGAATTAACAATCACAACTCTTCTATCTTTACTCATCTGACAATGATCACCATTCTCAGTTGGCAGTTGGGTGCTCCCCATGTTCTGCCTCAGCTTATTTTGGCTGCATCCTGAAATCTATATAACACATGAATGGTCTCTGGAGCTAAGTGTGCAGGAATGGAAGAGATACCAAAATATTTTGCTAAGGACAAGAGAAACCTGAGCCATTGACCTTGCTCACTGTCGCACTCAATTCTTGAGGTCCATATTCAAATATGTGCTTATCCTGCATATTATTTCCTATGTCAGAGACATGTAATCTTGCAAATCCATGATTCAAGCAGCTGTATTGGTCACTCGTTTTCCCAAATCGTTGAGGTATGGATCACCAGGCCCAGCACATGCTTTATTAACCATAAACTCTGCAGATTCCTTTCCTTGATTGTTCCATCGACTTTCTCACCCATCATTTGTTGCGATTTAGTGTGAAAACATTCTCGCTTTGGAGGGCATGTCCACTTGTAAGTGACCATCGACTTGGTACCCATATTTGTGCTTATCTGTTCTAACTTCACATTCTAGATCTTAGCAACATCTAGTACCGACATCAGTCTGGGAAGACTACAAACATCTGCACATGTCCTATCTGCACATCCCAAGCTCCTGAATTGACATTTAATAGTACCTTCCGCTCAAGCTCGAGCTTCTGCAGTTGATACAAATCTCCCTCCTGCTGATGTGGCTGATGGATGGAAATGCGGTCCATTGGTTTAACATACAGGTAGAGGCCATTGCTGAGGAGTCTGCTGTATAGAATGCAATAGACTAGCAGTAGAGATAAGTTGACTAGGCTTTGATTTTGTTCAGTTTATGCTGCTTGTTCAATGATTGCTTTCTTTGTTATGTAAAACAAACATGTTTTGCATTTTTCACTCACTTGAAGACTTTTGAAGTGCGAGCGAACAGCTGCTGGATGCCAAAATATGAGATAGATACCAGTTATTGATAGTATGGTGAAATGAAGACCATGATGGCAACCTGGAGAGGGCGTAAACATGACAAAGCTTAAGTAACATAGCAATCAAACTACTTTCAGTTTGACTTGAATGGGCTTTATATTCTTGTCTGTATGTTGTTAAATAATCTATAAAGGATCAGTCAATGTACTGTCCGTCATGACGCCCAAGTGTTTTTATTCAGGATTGGGAATAACCTATCAGCGACTAATTTACTTGCCTAGATAGCCGATCTCAATACATGATGGGATGATATCCTTGCACTCTTCAGAGTTCACTTTTATTGAAATGTTATGTCAGTGTAACTTGCATAATTGAATTCTTACCCCTGTTCTTTGGATTGTCTGTTCATTCACACCATAATAATTCTGAATCTTCATGAAATATGAATTTTACTCCAGGAATGCTTGTTTGTACATACTCCAAAAAGTTCTTGTTTTGCTGCATGAGTATACAAGCACCAATTTCCCAGATCTTTCTGTAGATCATTACCGTGGTTTCTATAGCGCATCCCATAGAACTATTCTTAATTCCAGATTATGTGCATGATCATTCACAGACTTGGATGGGTTCAACACGGGAATTTAAATGATGATTTTGATTCTATTTGAAGTCATGACCAAGCCAAACTCCATCTTTCATGAACATCTTGATGACTCCTCATTTTCTTCCAGAACAGGGAATCAGGATTCTATGCCATCAGAATACTGACAGCCTATACTAATGCAGTCATGTCTTGACTTTGTGCTTTCTGAGGATGAATAATCATACATTTCACCTGCAAAACTTGTGTTATGACAACTGGTTGAGGATCTTGATTTCCTTCATAACCAATGCCACTGGATATATACAGGTAGACCATTCCAACCATGCTAATTTGAACTGGACTCCAAAATCAGTCGTCCGATTATGGCACACAGCCAAGTAGTGATAATGTGTCTTAATTGTTTACAGCCAGATGGATTAAATTCTATTCTATCCTGTGTCTTGTGCTCTCCCGAGGTTATCCTTGGCAGAGAATAGGGAACGAGTGTTGATATTTAAAAACTTGAATATCCATGACAAGTCAACTTCAATGTTGGGTGACTATGATACAAATGAATACGTGTGGATTTCCATCTTTCCATAGATCATCACTGGGGTTTTTATAGTACATTCCTTGGAACCATTCTTGATTCCAAATCATGTACATAATCATTCACAAGCTTGGGTGGGGTCAATATGCAACTTCAAAATCATCTACTCTATCTTTTATTAGATGTCTTGATGACTCCTTATTTTTCTTCTAGAACAGGAAATCAGGATTCTACACTATCAGAATACTGACAACATATACCACAAAAATGGAGCTATATGGGTCTGATAAGCTTGGAATACTTCAGTATATCTCTGAGTGGGCAAGAACAACAAATCATCCTAGATGGAGTCATGTCTTGAATTTGCATAGTGATTTGGAACTTAAAAGCATTAGCACTGATAGATATCATTTGATTTGTTTATCAAGTATGAGCAGTCTTCTCAGCTCTAATGTCAAATAATCACCCATTTCATGTTGTGGCAACCACTAGTCACAAAGACCAATAGAAACACAAACAATAAATCTCTTAGTAGGATATTGTTGTGGGGATCACAAGAGAACTTGACAAGGAGTCTCTGCTAAATTGCTACTCTATTTATATAAGTTACAGATGGTCTGTGCTAACACTAATTTAATCCTACCCTAAAGTCTATATGTTGTCCATGAGTGTATTATATGTTTACTATGAGATAACTATGTTATTAACATGTTTCTTGATGTTATTCTTCTAGTCTATTCTTGCCCAGTCTAGACTTATGACCTCACATCATGTGATATGTCATGTGACCACAGTCATATGCCTCTTCATCATCTAAAAGAAAAAGAAAAAGAAACTCAAAAATAAATCAAAAGAAAATCAAGAGAAATAAAAGAAAATTATTAGTCTGTACATACATTATAACATTTTACCTGTCAAGCATGTATCAAGGCAACAGTTCACAACCAATGACACTTAATTCATACAGGTAAACCATTCCAATCTTGCTAATTTGGACTAGGTACAGAGATTAATTATCCAATTATGGCATACAATCAAGGAGTAGAAAAAAAATGAAGGAGAGATGGTATAGTGGAAAAGACCTCTGTCCATATATATTATGCCTACCTCAAACCTACTTGAGGTTATGGGTTCAATTCCTTAGTAGTCCTTTGTGTTGGGTAACTACATAAAAAGATTAGAGTATTGATACTCCATATATAATTCCTCCTGTAGACACAGACTGCCATCGTGTCCCATGTAATAAATTGTTGACTTAAAAAATAAAAAAGGAGTAGAATAATATATAAAGAACAAATACTAATACCTAAAACCCTGTATATGTTCATTTGTACCATAATCACTCAATATTGAATTTAACTTGTCATGGATATTCAAGTTCTTAACTGCAAGACAACTATTCAGCCAACAGAAAGGAGATATCATAACTAGACAAAGTGATTCAATAACTATTTATATGAAGATAAAGCCCCATAAGCTTCCTAACAGATACATAAATCAGAGTAACTGTATGTTTAGACCATCAGCATTGTAAGTCATCCTCAAATAATATGATATGGTGTGGAAATAGCCTTGTTGAGTTTTATTGTTTGATGGATTCTCTTGCCTATTTCAATGTATCATCCAATTTCCCAAACCTCATGTATTCAAGATAATGCATTAGTTATATATGTAAGAATAATACAAGAACTGCAGTATATACTGTGCTAATCAGTAGTTTATGTAGGTACTCTATTTGTGATAAGACTAAAATACTATAACAAAAGAAACAATACCTAAGACAAAGGCTAACTGGAAAAGGGTTATAGATGTCATCATGAGTTTTGCCATTATAACATAAGCTCAGTTATTACCAGTTGGTAGTAGATGACTGAGATGAGAATTGATACCCTGCAGGTGTTCAGTAATTTATGTAGTGAAGAAGGGAAATGGTGACAGAATGGATAGTTGCACAAGTCTAAATCACTCACTTTGGTGGCATGAGAATCAGCTATAGTATGTGTGACAAATACCAAATTAACTTAGTGTTATAATAACTCAATAACTATACCAGGAATCAAACCCAGGACCAGCCAGAAATTTCATCAGTAGCTCTGATTACTCTTATAAGGTATTAAATGAGTTGGAAGACATTATGTATATACAAACAAAGAATGAAGATAACATCTACTTCCTGGACTAAGATACTATTACAAAATGAACTACTCACTTATTTGTAATATTTGGATCTTAGGTACATTCTCAGAGATTTAGGAGTGATTCAGAAGTTCAATAATGATGAAAATGATGACTAAGATCAATACAGATGGATGTAAATTGATAAAAATTGATATTAAATGATATTGTTAAGTCTGAGGTCTAATCCTCAGACACAGAAGTATATATACAAGATAGTAATGGTTCATACACATGCTGTTTCCATTACATGATCAAAACTTGTATCTGATGGAGGCTTTCATCTGTCATAGCAGATGCTAGGCTAATTTTAAAATATAACTAATTATGTCACTATATTGATATGCTTGTATCTCTACCAATACTTGTTACTTTGAGACATATCATATACACTTGAAAACATATTGATGAGTGCTTTCCAATACAAGTTCAATCATGTGAACCTGTTTAGCCATTCATGAGATATCAGCTGATAAAACTTTGACAGTTACTGATAGCTTGATATCTCAGTTGTTTGTTATTGCTTTTGTACATCCTATATATGTGCAGATAGCCCTT
>JAJOHK020000158.1:0-38641 GCA_022457215.2 Leucocoprinus gongylophorus
CTCGTTGCTTCATTTTCCTTCAAGGAAAGTGATAAATTGATCAAGTGGGATATGGGAAGCATAGCTAGCCCTCGCGTTGGGAGTGAAAAGGCTCATACGCTGCCATTACTAGTAACCCCACTGATCTAAATCAGTAGTTCAAGTAGCAATAGCAGTAGGAAACATTGAGAAAGTTCTATCATTTCATAAAGCTTCGATCAGTGTAAATTAGCCACAAGGAAATTATTGCAGAAGCTATTGCAGTTGTGCTTAGAATAGTAAACTAATTGATAGAGAAGATTCTTCTATGATTAGGATAGGCCTTGGATATTCCTATTTCTCTAAGCCTTAAAAGGCAGTAAATATCTCAGAGGGTTCCAGAATGAGGAACATGACAAAGGTGGGTGTTATGCTCTTTACTGAATATACTACTCGTCTGAAATAGCAATAAAGAAAGAAAATTTAACTGAGGCAGTCCATGCATTGGTCCAAGTGTCAGAGCTGTGAATGATGGACTCTATTTTATTTTCCTTTTTCTTTTCTTTTCTTTTAACTTAAGGTCAGGGTTTAGTGTGACTGTCACACATTGGTCACATGTCACAGAAGGACATAGAAGGTTCTAGAATGATGATATCATACTACATGTCAATGACATGTAATATGCATGCTCTTTAGGGTAGGCTAGATTTAGTATAATATGGACTAACAGCCTAGTGTATATAAGTAGAATATATTGTACTTAGGAACTCTATTGAGTTCTCTTGTGTTAACCTTAATATAAGATCCCTTTCTTGACTTCACTTTATAAGAGTATTCCTATTATGGAAGACTGAATACCCAAGTTGTTGTATCAATATCATGGAGATGTGTTGCAAGAAAGATGGATATTATGAAAGACAGGCTTGTGTTGGAGATATTATAATGATAATACTGCTGTAGGGACATATTTTTAGAATGGGTGGACTTGACATATGATAACTATACAGAGTTGAATGAAAATAGGAAGACTCTGAGTTAATATTTAAATGAAATCCTTACTAAAGTCTTAGATTACTAATATAAAGTGTTAATTAGGTAATCTAATATCACTTGTTACTTTGGTATTCTGGTGTCAGATACTGTGAACAATAGACTTGGTTTTATTTTATTTTATATCTCTTTTTATTTATTTATTTAGTTTTTATTTCTATTTTCCTTATTTTGACTTAGGTAGTGGAGTTGTTAAAGGTGTTGGGAATGTAAGCTTTTATTTCCCATGAGTTAGATGCAGGTGTAGAGATTTGGTTGTTGATATTACTAAGAACATTAGTCAATTGCTTATTTGTGTGTTAGCTCTACTAGTGTCTTGACTAGAAGCTATAAGATAAATATCAAGAAAGTTGTGGTTGAGTAGGCCTAAAACCATCATTCCAATTAGAGTTGTTATTGATAGGAACAATACTGGGACATATAGTAGGAGATATTGTCTATATATCTTGAATAGTGTAAAACAGAGGTTAAAGAGAAAAACATTTTCTTTAGTTAACTTGTCTTAAGCAATATAGCAGATTTGTGTTATATGTCAAGTCTACCTCCATAAATAACTCATCTTTTATGGCAGTGTTATCTCCTGTCAAACTCTGTGAGCAGTCAATCTTCTACAGTGAATTATTTTTCACTTATTTTCTTATTTTTGGACCTAGAATTAGGGTTTAGCACAACATTACATATAACAGTCATTGCCTTCCCTGACTTTACTCTAACTAAAATTTTTCACTTCTTTTCCTCTTACCACCATCTTGCATGGTAGTGCCTATTGGAAATATAGCAAATAAATCATCTTTTTCTTCAAATCTTTTCAGCATTTCAACTATGAACCTCAACAACAACTCTACTAAACCAATTATGTCTTCTGCGAATGACATAGGGATGGACATTCAAGCAGGTCAAGGACCTGTTTCCGATTCAACAATAAGAGGTAGAAATTCTTCTCCTTCTGTTAACCTTTCTAGAGAATCTTTGCTGGCATCTTCAGGTCATTCTACTCCCTACCACGATAGAATGGACACTGACATGGACTTTCCACCCTCAAGGGAAGAACCAAATCTTGAGCTGTCTTATAAGATAGAACAAGAGAAAGCACAATGGGTTGGTATGGCAGCTAACTAGTAGGGAAACATAAGGCCTCTGCATGTACGCAATGAGGCATCCCCAACATATGCTCCATATGAGGAAGAAGTCATCAATATCCAACTTCCTTACAATCTGCAGGTACCAACTGAACCTGAACTTTGGAGTGGCTTTTTCCACTCCATTTCCCTTCATGGTTCTATCAAACACTTTGTGTTAGATTCTAAGAACATTAAAGTGTCTCTCAACTTTCTTACTAAATACATTAGAAACAAACAGGTCAATGGTAACATGATTGCTGATTTTGATAGTATGGGTGATGCCATATGGAACTTCATCTCTTCAGTATACGATGCTAAATGGAATGCTCTTTATACTGACAACAAAGCTAACACTCTCAGAGCTAAGGTCTTGTCGAAATTTACTCTGAGAACAATCCCACAAAACAACGGCAGCAAGAAGAACATTGCGAAATCAGTCCCAGTTACAATCAACAAGATTCTGCCTTTGCCTCTTCTTCCAGCTAAAACCAGGAAGGAAGTTAATATCATCTCCAAATACTTCCACCCCAAGAAATTGTTGGTTGAAAACACTGCCAAGGGTATCAATGCCAGTCCCAGAAAATCTTACACACAAGCCTCTAAGCCTTCAGTCAGCACATCGGACATGTTAAAAATCAAGGAAACATTTCCATCCCTCAATGTGTAAAAAATCAATCAGGTCAACAACATTGTCAATGGCCAAAACAAACCCAAGCCTCGAATTAGGATGACTACTAAAGGACCATCAAGAAAACAGGTAATTATCCCTATGAACGGGGATAACGTCTCATCTTTCATGAAGAATTCCTCTCTTCATGTAGCTAACATCAACAGGAATCTGCAAAACACCAAATCTGACATTCTTGTTGACTATCTTTGCTCAGATAACTCAGGCATAACGGTCATTGCTAACAAAGTTGTGCAACAATCAGATATGTCCATCATCAACAACTATGTTAAAAATTTGAATGACATCAACTCTTTACAAGTCGATGAACCTCGCCTCCCCAAATCCAAATCCTATCTCAAGATCACTGGCATTCCTTTCTTCCCCCACTCTAACTCTCAGGAAAGGCTCACATCAGATGATATCAAAATGATTCTCAAGCAAAACCACATTTTCGATAATGTCTCCCTCGCATCAAAGCTAAGAGTCATCAAAGTATCCTCTAAATCTGACATGTCCATTGTCTGGATTGATATCTGGGATGTCCAAAGTGGTAAAAACACTAAAATGTTAATCAACAGATGCTTCAATGTCGGCAACTTCATCGCAACTATCAGAGGAGCCAACATGAACCCTAGAGTTCCACAGTGCAAAAACTGTTAGAAGTGAGGTCACGCAACATTCTCCTGCAAAATCCAAGGAGCCAAGTGCGTCAAATGTAACAGTCCACACAAATCTGAATACTACAGAGAATTTGGCTGGTGTTGCAAAGCCAGCCCCAAGATCAACCCACCAAGACTGGAAACCAAGAAAGGCAAGCCATGTCCTCATTCATTCAAGTGTTCAAACTACCGTGGTGATTACTAAGCCAACTCCAACTTGTGTCTGTTCTAGAGGCACAGATTTAACAGGGAGTGGCACCAAAAGAAATATGCTGAGATCCATGTCAACAGATCCAAATCTATTTATTCTGAAGCAAACAGCTCCCCTCCCCAATGATCATCAAAAACATCAAGATCTATTCACAAAATGTTTGAAAGAATTCTCTCATCGTCAATACTATCCTCGAAACATTAACCCACTTCGACATCATCCTAATCCAAGAACCCCCTTGGTCTGAAATATGAAAGATTCCCAGCTCTTCAAACTGCGAAGGGGATCCTCTCATAGGATCTGTTCATCACCCCAATTGGATTTTGTTTGCCAGAATTCCATCAGTTGATAAAGACTCTCCTAGAGTCATTTCTTATATTAATATCCATCTTTCATCTTTTTGATTTCTTCTTCGCAAAGATATTATTAATCACAGAGACATTAATCTCATTTCCTTTTTCAACAATAACATTTGCTACTACATTTTGAACGTTTATTCTGACTCATTGCACACAGCTTTAAAGTATCTGAAGGATACTGAAGTCAACATCAATAACGTAGTTTTAATAACTGGTGACTTTAACATTAGAGACAGTCTTTGGGACCCGTCTTTTCCTTTTCACTCTTCTATTAGTGACGATTTAATTATCATAGCAGACTCTTTTGATCTTGCTCTTTCCTCGCCTACTAACCCTGGCCCAACCAGATACTCAGACATGGCTGGAGAATCAAATTCGGTCATAGATCTCATGTTCCTCTGCAACGGATCCTCTGAACTTGACCATCACACCATCCTCCTGGAATCTTGGTTATCCTCTGACCATGCTCCCCTCTCTATCAACATTCCTATCACTGAAGATATCATACAAACATCAAAACTCACTTTAGCACCAAAAAGCGAACAAGAAACCGCCTTCATTCAAGACATTATTTTAAACTTCAAGCATTTGGACACATCCAACATCGTGGATACCAAAGAAATTGAATGAGTAGTCAACCAACTCGGATCAATTATAGATTAAGCTTGGACAAAAAATGCAAAAAGGTCAAGATTTTCTAGGCATTCTAAACAGTGGTGGTCAAACAATTGCAAAAGATCCCTTGACAAATACAGGTTGGCTAGAAGTCTCGAGAACTGGAAGAAGTTCAAGAATTCAGTCAAAAATGCCAAACGGTCCTTCTTCAATGACAAAATTCAAGAAGTAGCAAACAAAAGTCGAGGTCCCTGGAAACTGACTAACTGGATTAAAAGAAGAAAACTCCCTGCCATTGAATCTATCAACCACGACAATTGACCATGTACCACTCTGGATAGCCTATGGAATGTGCTACACAGTTCGTTCAACACTGCTCTTAATTGATATGTAGACCTCAATATTCTCAACGAAATTGAGTGCAAACCCTCCCAGCAATGGAGTTCATTCTCTAGAGCTGAATTCAAATCAGTGATTAGCAAGTATAATGACTCTTCAGCACTAGGCCCTGACAAATTATCGTGGCGCCATCTGAAAGTCATTGTCAAAAATGATGACTGCCTCACCAACATTATTAATATCGCTGATTCATGTATCAATCTAGGGTATTGGCCAAACTACTTCAAGATGTCATCCACTATTGTCATACTCAAACCCAACAAGACCTCATATGACCAACCGAAAGCATTCCAACCAATTGTTCTCCTCAATACTCTAGGAAAACTCATAGAGAAAGTAATCATGGAAAGACTTCAATTCATGGTTGCATGCAACAATTTTATCCACCCAAGTCAGCTAGGCGGCCTGAAATTCAAGTCCACTACAGATGCTGGTGTCGCTCTCACTCACATAGTCTGATCAGGGTAGTTCAAAGGGAAATCTTCAAGTTCTCTCACCTTTGACATTTCCCAATTTTTCCCATCTCTAAATCACAATCTGCTTACTCGCATCCTAGAGAAAGCAGGTTTCAATCCTAAAGTTACATCTTTCTTCACAAACTACTTAGTTAGCAGAAGAACCAAGTATATGTGGAACAACTTCTCTTTCTCTCAGTTTGACGTCAATGTTGGAGTTAGTTAAGGATCCACTCTTTCCCCCATCCTCTCTTCCTTATACTTCTCTCCGTTTCTCTACATTCTAGAAAACAGACTTAAAAACCTCAGAATTCCTGTTTCTATTCTCTCTTTTGTCGATAATGGTCTTATTATCACCCAGAACAAATCCTTCGACAGTTCTAACTCTCAACTTTTCTGTAGTTATAATGTTCTCACTAAATTACTAGACAGTTTCGGCCTCATCATTGAACATTTGAAAACTGAAATATTTCATTTTAGCCAATCCCAAGGAGTCTTTAACTCTCCTCCTCTCAACCTTTCCCTGATTGGAGGACCTATTTTGTGATCCAAGAACTCTTGGAGATACTTGGGATTTATCTTTGATTGCAAACTATTGTTCCATAAACATATCAACTTCTACGCCAACAAAGCTATCTCAATGGTCAAGTGCATGAAGCTTTTAGAAAACTCGTCACGAGGTATCAATCCCCTTCAAAAGTGACTACTCTACAGATGTTGTATTCTCCCAATAGTGCTTTACAGCTTTCAACTATGGTATTACAACAAGGCTCCGCTATCATACCATATGAAAATTCTCAACAAAATGCAGAGAAGAGCTGCTATCTGGATCTTGGGGGCCTTCAAAACTTTGCCCTCTGAAGGTATTGAAGCCATCGCTGGAATTATCCCTATGAAGTTCCATCTACAAAAAATTGCCAAAGGATTGCAGATACGACCTTTCAAACTTCTGACCAACCACATTCTAAGAAATCTTATGGACGACTCACCCCCATCGTCCACCATATCAAACCTGCACAAGATTGGTTTGTTAACCAATCATCAAAGAATCCTAACCAAAGGTCACCTCATCAACTCATACAACAAGTCTCATGGGATCTTTCTATCTTTTTCTCCTCTTAGTATCAAGTTCTCTCCTGGTAACCATATTATAGACAATTTTTCTGATCGATTTTCTTTCAACTTAGTTAACAGAAAAGAAAAAACAAAAAACAATATCTGTGCTCAAGAACTTGACAAAATGATCCTACAAATCTCTTCTTTGCTACATACTGCTCTTGTGATTACAGATGCTAGCATCAAGAATGACATTGCTACATCTATATCGCACATTCACTCAATGAATAGTCCTCTCACTAAAACCGTCCATCATGCTTCATTTATAACAAGCACTGAAGCTGAATTGTTTGCCATTAGATGCAGCATTAACCAAGCCTGCTCCAAGGATAACATCTCGAAGATCATTGTCATAACTGATTTCATTCACGCCACTAAGAAAATTTTCAACAGCGACTCCCATCCCTACCAACTTCACTCCATTGCAATTCTTTGTGAGTTGCAGGAATTTTTCAACTCCAATCCTGACAATACTATAGAATTTTGGGAATGTCCAAGTCGTCTTAAGTGGAAATTTCATCAGGACGTTGATAAAGATTCAAAGTCTTTCCAACTGACTCCTTCCTATCCTTGCAAGATTTCATGGGATTTCTGCAAGAAAACCAACAGCGACGATATCATTAATCAATGGAAAATGACGTTCCAAGCATCAGATGGTAAAGGAAATCACTTCCTTGACCTCTTAGATGATAACTTCAATCCTATCGAACCATTGTACATCAAAGGCGGCCTATGGCTCTAATTTTTCGGTCATTCCAACTTACTCTGTGCTCGAGCTACTAGAGCTATTACAAACTATGCACCTATTGGGAAGTATCATCTCAGATTTTTACCCAACATGGACTTTTCATGTCCATGTAACAACTACCCCATTGAATTGAGGAGATATATCTTTCATGAGTATAAAAGATTTAATGGGTACTGGAACCCAAGAAGAGATTCACTGAGCCACTTCGTTATGTTCTTGATCACTAATCCTAATGCTTTCGCATTTACAGACAGTTAGTTTATTCAACTAAGTAGATCTTGGTCTTTTCTCTCTTCTCTTTTCCTTTGTTGATTAGTTTGTATATCTTGTTCCTCTCCCTTTTCTTCTTTTTTCTTTTTTCTTAATTTTCCTGTTAGTTCACCTCCTATGTACATAGTTATAAAAGTAGCTACCATGGTCTGCCTTCGTGTGCCGTGTAATAAATTGATGAATTAAAAAAAAAATCACATATAATAGTGACATATGGAAGAATGTAGAAATTTCTTGAATAATAATATTATACAACATGTTTACCACATGTTAACCTCATATATAATATATAGTCTTTAGGTGTACACAGACTATCAGCCTAGAATATATAGGTAGATATATTATATCAAGAAATTTATTGAGTTCTTTTATATTAACTCTGATACAAGGTTCTTTTCTTATTCTAACTCTTGAGCTTGAATTGTAATATTATATCAAGAGTGCTATTAAGAGGGGTGGTATAAGAACAGGACAGAACTTGCTTCAAGTGGATATTCACAATCAGTTGTTCAGAAAAAAGTTAGATCAAATATGGAAACTTATTTAGAAATAGATGTGATATCTATAAGGTTGGGCAAAGTATACAGATTGCAGATCAAGCTTGGAGGCTTATTCACAGATAGATGACATAATCTCAGATAACAACCTTGGTGTTACAATTCAATGACCTTAGAGTTGATCAAAGAAAGAAATTTTGTATTAGAGTTAATACAAGAGAACTCAATAGAGAGCTCAGTACAGGATTGTCTATCTTATATACCTCAGACTACTGGTCTGTGCCCTACTTTAGCCTACCATAAGTGACCATGTGTCTATCTTAAGGCTACCATATATATAATACATAGTATATCATCATTTCTTCCAGAACTTTCTACTACTTTCCATCATGGCACATGATCTTGTGACAGTGTGACATGTGACCTCCTCTAATCCCTAACTCCAGTTCTAAAAATAGAATAGACTAAAAGAAAAAGAAAAGAAAAGAAGAGAAAAGAGAAGCAAATGAGATAGAGTCTAATCTTTGTATTTCTAACACTTGGCCTTAACTTATATGTTGTGTCTACTGTCTGTTATGTGGTTGTAATTTTGAATAATTAGGGAGAAGTAAAAGGAGAGTTCTTAGTTAGAAGAGTAATAAGTAGTTCTTAGTTAAATCTTAGTTAAATCTTAGTTGGATTAGATTCTTAGTCAATTTTCAGGCTGAAGACTATAGAATATCTACTTGTTATTATATACTGAGTCTGTAGTTGGAACTGTAGCTCAGAAATAGTAGTGTAGGGGGTGGCTAAGGAGATATTATGGAGATAGTTTTTATGATATAGGATGACTAGGAGTCTAAGTGACAGGTTACTAGAAGATGAAACATGAGAGGCTGATCCATGCATGAACAATCATGAACATGGAAGTATATCTAGATATGATTAGAGTCCTAACTAAAAGTTGGAAATAAATATCTCAGATGTCTCAGAAGTTAGTTTATAATATATTAGAATATTAGAACTCAATTTCCCATTCTTAAGACTACTCAACACAGGATCCCTCTACTCTTTTCTTACTTTATATTTATTCTCAACCAAGAAACAATACTGTTTTTTAGTCAAGAAGACACAGCCAGACCTTAGGCTTGAGGAAAAGATAGTAGCCACCAAAAGGCTTGTTACAAATGGTTAGAACTAAGCATAGGCCTCTACTTAGACATACTTATTATTGAATTATACATGCAAAAGAATGACAGTTGCTCTCAAAACATTGTTTATAGTAGAATGACTTTCTTAGGTCAAACTTGTTTACAAATTCTTTAGAGCAGTATGTTATGACTTAGACCCAAATGTTAAAGCAAAAATGTACTCATATATTGAGTAACATAAGAGAACTTAATAGAGTTTCTACTATAGAGTAATTTACTTTATATACCTTTAGGAGTTGGTTTGTATATACCTAGCCTACTATTTTATCAAGTCATATGACTATGTGACTGTGACTATGATATTTATAATATAATATATATTATGCTTCCATCATGCTTTGTGACATGACATCACTCCAAAGAAGGAAATAAGGAAATTATACTATAAAAGAAAAGAAAAATCATAAAAGACTAGAAAAATAGAAAAATGTCTAAGTCCACTCCTGATACAGTAGTTAGTAGTTTTAGGTATTTAGTAGATGGTGTAAGTATTATATGTGAAGTTCACCTAATCAAAGCTTGTCCTTTATAGTAGTGTTATTCTGTTTATAACTCTGATAAAAGCCTGTTTTCTATAACAGCCTTATTTCCATAGCATGTTCACTATAACAGTGTTATATCCAATCCCAAGCTCCACAAGTACTTTGTCTTTTATGATGGAGGTACTCCTATCTAACTTAGTCTTTTATGGTAGAGTTTTTCTATTTGATCCCTTTCAGTATTTCACTACTGAAACTTTTATTTAGAGCTATATACTAAAACCCCAAGTTTCTTCTTTTTATATTACTTGTATATACTAGTCTAGTAGATACATTATATTTTGCTAGTCTGATAATTGACTATTTCAGTTAAACTCTATTTCCAGTGTTCTTCAGAAATATACCACTATCAGTACTTACTTCTCTCTACTCTACTTCTAAAGTTGTAATCATGTAGCAGACAAATAGTACAGTACATAAGCTAAAATCAAGGTTGTTCCAGGAAGTTTGTATTACTACATGCTTTGTACATTGTTTCTATATCTAGTACAACTCTAAGCCAATAGGCTTTTGCCTCTTAGTGTGAACTATACCTAATAGTAAGATAAGACTAGAAAAGGGCCCACTAGTATTTACAGAGATAGTGTTAAGTTCAGAGTACAATTTTAAGAGCAAGATTAGTATTAACCCTCAGTATACAACATGAGTCAATACAGTTTATTAGAACAAATTTTACTTTAATTAAGGTAGTGAAATAAGCAGATTGTGGTAATGTAGACACAAATAGCAGCACTGGTGGCAGTGTTTGATACAGATATTAGCAAGATAGCAAGTTTTGTTATAATATACAAACTTTATATTGAGATAAGAATGAGAAAGATATTAGTGGAGAAACAAGTGTAGTAAGTTCTGACATGTATGTAGAAAGGTTCAGCAGATATCTGAAAGGAAAACTTTTTGGAGGATTTGAAGTCAGGAGATTTTCCTAGCTTTCTCTTATTATTTAAGTCTTTCTTATTTTTCTACTTTAATTTTTCTCTATTCTCTCTATTTCTTTTCTTATATGGACTTGATAAAGGAGAACAATGTGATATCACAACTGTCAAAAGTTGGTCACACATGTTATGGGTCACAATATTATGTAATGCATCAGAAGAGTGATATGATGACTCTTATATATATAACTCATAGTATCTGGAGTAGGCTAGATGTAAATTGTACACAGACTATACACTATAGGTATATAGAGTAGACTTACTTATACTAGGAACTCCACCAAGTTCTCTTGTGTTAAACAATACAAGTTTCTCTTTTATTCTATTATGTTATAACAATATTTAGCCAAGCAAGCTCTCTCAACTGTACACTTTGCAGACTTTTCCATAGTTCTCTTGAGTACCATAGACTTTGTTATAGGCTCTGCTATGATCCTGTATTCCCAAACACTGCTACTATAAATCCTAAGCCCCACACTTATGTCTTGCCCTTTCAAAAGACTTTTTGGACCTCTGATTCACTGTTCTCTGTCACTTCAAATATTTCCTGTCTTTTCAGGTAATTGTTATAGAATGCTTAAACACTAACAATTTTATTTTTCTTTTCTTTTATTTTTATTTTGGACAATGAAGAGGCACATGACACCACAGTCACATGACAGGTCACATGATGTGACATCATAGGCCTAGATGGAAGATAACATTAGGGCATATGTATACAACATAGTGGCCTTAAGTAGGAAATGAGGCAAACATGAGATTGAAGCATGGACAATAGGGTAGGCTTAATTATTGGTAGCATGGACCAGGCATGTTGTGTATATATAGGACTCCAATTTAGCAGAGACTCCTTGTCGAGTTCTCTTGTGAACTTCCCACTTGATATCCATACTAAGAGATTTACTGCTTGTGTAGTCATTGGTCTTTGTAACTAGTGGTTGCCACAACAGTAATGTTCTAGATACTTTGACCCAAGTTCCTAACTATTTGTATACTATCATTCTAATGATTAGCTTAGCATTGTTCTGCTAGATTGCAATGGACAGTAGAGTATTTAGGTATTAGCCATTTTTAGGAGACCTTATTCTATTCTCTTAGGTTTCTCTGAATATAGGTAGTATTTGGTTACTAGTTACTAGAATATAATCTTAGATTTTCCTAAAGATTGTAAACTCCACATAATCCTACAAACTTTACTCAGTTACTCTAATAGCTCTCATCAATTGGAGATTTTCTAGCTAAGCTGAAAAAAGAATTCAGCAAAGGGGGTAATAAGCTGACAAAGATAGTAGAGCCAAAGAAGATGAAACAGGGATTGAGGACAATGGAGGAGTTTTTACAGGAGTTTAGAAGAGTGGGTATAAGAGAAGGCCCTTAATTGAAGAATTCAAGAGAAGAATAAATAGTATTATTAGACATAAGCTGATAGAGGTAGAACAGTCTTCTTAAAATATTGAGCAATAGTATAAGAGGGCAACAAACTTGGACAAGCACTAGAGAGAGAGTAGGTAAGGAAAAGAGAGACCAAGAGACAAGAAGAAATCTAGAAGTCAAGAACAGAGGCAGACTATAACCATAAATACAGAAGGCAGTATGAGACAACAACTGGTCCTACCTCAGGTCTGGTCTAGGAGGCAAGAGTTTTAGAAAGTATTAGTAGTGTCTATTCTAATAGAAGGAGTAAAAAGAACAAATGTGGTCATGGTAAACTTGCAGCAACAGCAGCAGGTAGTATAAGGAGACTTGTCTTTGCACAAATTTTAAGTATTCAAACTTTATCCCTAACCCTACCAAACCCCACAGTATTTTTACTCTCTATAAATCAGTGCTCCACTATCTCTGCCAAATCCCTTAGTCTTTTTTAGGCTAACTTGCCAAATCTGTGAACCTCTGTAAGCATATTATTAACCTCCATTATTAAATCTCTTTAGTATTTTTACTGTAAATTTTCTCTATGTCAACACTATTCTGCTAGATTGAAATGGACTCTATTAGTATTTATGATAGTTGTCACTCCTAAGAGTCCTCATTCTGTTCTCTTAGAACTTTCTGGAGATGAGTGCTATCTATACTTAGGACTTCTTAGAGGTTGTGAAAGTCTGCATAACCCTATAGACTCTACTGTTATGCCATAAAATACTTTTTCATCAAAGAATATACTTCTATAAGGTCTTTAAGCATTGTTAGAAGTGATTCACACTTACTGATTTTATCCACAATAGTAGTATAGAAGATGAAGGTGGAAAAGAACTTAGTGAGTCAGGCTTTGGGACAGAGTTGGAAGGGGTACTACACAGATAGATTGACCTTGGCTTTAACAAATAACATTACACCTAGCCTATGCATCACATGGTTATGATTTCAGATGACATTGGTTCAGATAGATGTGTGTAAGTGTGACACAATTCAAGTTAATAATTATACTAAGGAAAACAGTACATAATAGACTACATTCTTAAATATGGAACTGGTAACCTAATAATAATCTACTGCTGTATATACTCTGGATTATTGGGCACTACAGAGGATGTTATTTGGAACTTCATAGAATCAATAAGGAATGTAAGGTCTGGTCTTTAGATTGATGGGTGATTTGAATAGAGTGTGATCCATGCTGGAAGAGTAGAAAGTGTGTGGATGTTGGAATGGTATATGACAAACATCTAAAATGTTGTAATCCTAAGTTTGGCTCAGATTGCAACTAAAGCAAAGACTTGAGAAAAGAAAGAAGATGATCAATTGGTAAAGTGTAAAGATACAAGACTGTATTTACTACTATATATACCTAGTGACTATGAGGAACAAGTAAGGCATCCTTGAGAAAATAATGAAGAGAGAATGAGAAAAACATGAGGAGACCTTTACTGCTACATGAGGCACTGACTGATATAACATAAGAAAAGTGCAAGGTGCAGTAAGTATGAGTCAAAAGTGAAACAAACCCTAACACATGTTGGAGTTGAGGTAGACATGAAGTAAACACCTGTAGCATATAAGGCATCAATCATAACATAAAACCTCTTTAAAGGCATTAGCAAGAAAATTTTATACTCTTAGATGATGTCTCAGGCTCTTTTAAGCAAGTGTTCTCTTGAGAGGCAGTGTGGTAGCTGTTAATCAAACTAGATCTCAGAAAGACAAGGTTTTTGGAGATAAGAAATACTACTGCACTTATAAAAGACTAACTACCAAGTATGGATACTTGTGAGCACAATTTACATAGCTACAAATATTTGAATTGTAGGATAAGGCAGGAACATGCTGGATTAAAAGCCAGAGTGGTCTAAAATAGATTCACAAGTGGAGACAACTAGTAGAAATAACTAAGGAGAAATGGAATTGGTACTTGTGAGCAGGAAATAATCATCAGGCTGATTTCAGGTTGCAAATAGAGAGAGGACCATGTGCTTGTGAAACCTCAGAAATCTTTCTTATAGTTTTGGTCTTCATTATCCATGTTCATGCTCTGTATTTTTGGACTAATATATAAGCCACAAGTAGAGGGGAGAAGAGAAAAAACCTCTATCCAAATTCTTCACTCATAAGTGGTTTGAGTGCTATTTCATTGAGTGAGGAGTATTGTGAATACCTACCATTACTTTCAAGCAAGTTTTGAAGAGTTCTAGCAGCCTGGGAAAGGCTGGTAAGATGAATATCAGTTAGTATCTTCAGTTGTAAGGTTCAACTTGAGGGGTATCTTTAGAGTGCATTACTTGGAATGGATAGTGTTATTGGAAGCTCTTAAGGAACTTTGCAATCCATTTACTAGGTTTTCCAAAGAAGCTTGTTACACAGTATAAGGTTTTCTTTTACATTTACAACAGCTTTTTTAGGGTTTTATATGTTCTAATCTTCTTTTATATTATTATTTTTACCTCTTCTCTTGATTTCTAAAGCTAATATTGTCTCCTTTGAATTATTTAGCATGCAGTTAAGAGCTAGTATTATATAGTTCTTGTTACTACCTAGTGTTATGAGTATTCGGACACTAACAATTTTCTTTTCTTTTCTTTTATTTTATTTTATTTTTTCTGATTTTACTTTTCTTTTTCTTTACTTTATTGGAAAGACGATGAAGAAGGCACGTGACAAGGAAGTCACATGACAGGTCACATGATGTGACGTCATAGACCTAGAACCTAGTGGAAGAATCTAGAAGGTGACGTCAGGGCACATGGAGTATGCATGGTGGCCTTGAGTAAGAAGTGAGGCGAGCATGAGGTTGAAGCATAGACATAAGGGCAGGGTTATTTATTGGTAGCACGGACCATGAACCTTGTGTATAAATAGGACACTAATTAAGAAGAGGCTCTTTGTCGAGTTCTCTTGTGAAATCTCCACTAGATATCTACCTTAAGAGATTTACTCGTTGTGTGATCGTTGGACTTTGTGCCTAGTGGTTGCCACAATACCTAGCATAACTTCTTTTCTACTTGACTCCTATTACTGCTAGTCATTCTAATAGGTAAGGCCTATGTTGTTATATGCAAGTCTACTCATCCAGAAACTACATTTCTGTGGTGAAGTCACCTCCAAAACATACAAGCCTGCCTTCCATGGTAGCCACCTTTCTTGCAACACGTCTCATGGCAGTGCTGCAACCATCTGGGCATCCCGTCTTCCATGGTGGAGATAATCCTATTCAACTCAGTCTTCCATGATGGAGTTACTCCTGTCAGTGTCTCAACACTGAAACCTCTGCTCAGGGTAATAGAAGTATTACTACTGAAATCCCAAGCATCTCCTATACTTTCCGTTTGTATATAAGACTAATAGTTACACTATAATTGACTAGTCGGATAATCAACAAAGATAATCTCTTATTGAACTCAATCTCCAGTGTTCAACAGTGACATACCAATCAGCACTCATTTCCACCTTGGACTTCTTCCTATCATCTGAATTTGTGATCATGCAGCAGACAAATAGTGCAGCACATAAGCTGAAGCCAAGGTCATTCCACAAGTCCACTTATCTCCGAGTCTATCCTGCGAACTTCCACCCTGGTGTGAACCATGCCTGACAGGTATGTTTCATCTATGACTCATTATTTGCTATACATTATTGTTCCCTCATATTGTATCAGTCAGTATCTCATATAGTAGTAGAAGCTTTCTCATATTTTCCTCATTTCTTTCTCAAGAATGCCTTATATATTACTTATAGTTATTAAATATATATAGCTGTAAATACTATTCTGTATCTTTATACTTTACCAATTGACTCATTTCCCACTCTTACTTAAGTCTTTGCCTAAGTTGCAACCTGAGCCAAGCTTAAGATCATAACACTTGTAAACTTTTCTACCTTCTAGTACTATCAAACTCTATTGCAAAGTTTACAAACTTTACTATCATTAATCCCAAAATATACACTCATACACCACTATCTTGGAAGACCTCTTAAATTGTCACTTATTATTTTTTATTACCATAGAATATATCCTATCTTTCTAGATAATGTTCTAAATACTTCTATTTATATTTTTAACCATCTGTGTTGTAACAACCACTAATCAAGACAGTTAATAGCATACTAAATAGTCTTGTGGAGCAAGAATCTTATAGAGATCACAAGAGAACTTGACAAGGAGTCTCTGATGTATTGTTACTCTATTTATACTAATAGTATATAATCTATGCTAATGATAAATAACTCTGTCCTAATATCCATATATTAGTCATGAGATAAACATGCCATAAACGTGTACCTTGACATCATTTCTTTCAGTTCTTTCTATAATATTCTAGGCCTATGACCTTATGTGACCATAGTCACATACTTCTTCATCATCCAAGAAATAAGAGAAAAAGAAAAGAAAAAGAAAAATCAAATTAAATTAAATAGATAAAAATAAAATAAAATCAAAATAAAATATAAGAGTCCAAGTGCACTATGACAGTATCCCTCTCAAGGTTTTGCCTCCATAAGAATTTGCCTCTCTTTTCCCTTCCATCTTACTGAACTTCTCTTCAACTTCTTTAAATATTTATCTTTAAATCTCCTATTATTCTATCTAAACAATATTTTTGCAGTACACTTCCCTGGTAATTCGTTTCTCTTTAACACCTCAGCCTCTGGATTCAGTAGTTTTTGCTTTCTCATTTGTACTTTTCTTATCTGTTCTTTTCTAATTTTTTTTTCAAAATTCCTTTACTAACTCTATTGTATTTCCCAAATTCTCTAACTCTTTCTAAGTATCTTTTTCCACTGTATATCTCTTCCACCTGACCAAATACTTTGGTTTTCCCCTTATATCTCTTCTATTTAATATTTTTTCCACTTTATACTTTTTTTCTGTCTATCTCTACTAGAGAAGGTGAAGTCTTCTTTTGTTGTTCTACTTGCTCCTGATACAATGCTATCCTCCTCACATTAACCACCAGGTAAAATTTCATTGATGCTGGTAACTCCAACTCTACTATATTTTCTGATATAATTTTATTAATTTTACAAGGTTCTACAAACTTCTGTCAACTTCTTTATCTCTCTATCCCTTATCTATTTACATATTTTTTTCATTTCTTCTTGTAATTTTTTCAATACTGCTTTTGCTTTCTTATGTATGTCTTTTATTTCCTTTACAAACTTCTTTTCTTTCACATGCTTCCTCTTTTTTCTTATTTCAAAGCCTATTCTTAACTCTCATTCATAGTTGACTTTAAACAGTAATAACTTTGTCACTATATGTACCTTGTCATTAAAGATAAACTCTATAGTTGCTAACTATTCTGATCAATTATTTTGCCTATAATAGATGTACATTCTTAAGTACTTTTCCAGCTCATGATTTGTTCTTTCCATCTGTCTATCTGTCTGTAGATAAAAAACTGTTGATAACTTCATTTCTATCTCCAATATTTCATTTAACTCCTTTATCAATCCTATAGCAAGCTGTGGACCTCTGTCCAAAATTACACTCTCAGGCAACTCATGCAACTTTTATACATTATTCTAAGCAACTTTACTAATATTTTCACTGTTATTTTTCTGTCATCACTATAAAATGCAATATTTTAGAAAACCTATCAAATACTACCAAAATTGAATCATGACCTCTTGACACTGGTAAATTTATAATCAAGTCCACTAATATATATTACCATAGTTTTTATGGTACTATATTTGGTTTTAATTTTCCTGCTGGCATCTCTGCTCTATTTTTCATTCTCTGACACTGATTATATCCATTTACATGTCACTTTACTTTATTTGTAACTTCTGGCCACCAATAACTCCTAGTGATCAGTTTTATTATTTTCCACTATCCTCTATATCCTACTATTGGCATATTGTGATTTCACCAAATAATTTCCAGTCTCAAACTCTCATCCTTTGGAATATATACCTTTTCTTCTTTCAACACTAATTTATTCTCATTATCCTTTGCTTTCAATTTTTTAATTCTTTCTACAATTTCTTCCTCTGCTTCTTCCATCAATAATTGTCTCTTTTTCATTGCTCTAATTTCCAACCACTCTTTTTTCAACATTACTTGATTTTCATTATTTATTTTTATACCTTCTGTCTAATCTGCTCTCTTACTTAAACTATCTGCTTATTCCATACTCTTACCAGCTATATGCTTCAAAGCAAAATCAAATCTTGACAAATATGAAGTCCATCTAGCCTGTCTTTGATTCAATTTCTGAGCCTTTATATAGTACTCCAAGTTCTTATAGTTTGTTCAAATTTCAAACTGACTCTTGGCTCCTTCTAAAAAATACCTCTATGTTTCTAAATACTTAATAATTACCAATATTTCTTATGAATTTCATAATTTCTTTCAGCTTCATTCAATGATTTTGAAATATAGACTATTGGCCTTCACTTCTCATCTTCACATTTCATTAACAATACTTCTCCTGTAGAAAAATCTAACACATCTGCTTCTACTCTTATCTCTTTATTCAAGTCTGGTATTATCAAGACTAGCTCTGTCATAAACCTCTCTTTTAACTTCTTGAATGCCTTCTGTTGTCTCTTGCCCTAATTCTACTTTACATCCTTCCTTGTTATCTTAGAAAGGGATTTATTATTCTTGTCAAATTCTTGACAAACTGTCTATAATGGTTTGTCAATCACAAAAACTTCTATATATTCTTCACACTCCTTAGTACTGGCTAATCTACTATTTTTTGAACTTTCTCCTTCTCTATCTTTACCACATTTGGTTCTATCACAACTTCTAAAAATTTCACCTCTTTAACCTTCTATACATATTTTTCTAGTTTTACAAATAAATTATTTTCTGCCATTCTCCTCAATACTTCCTCCACAATATTATTATGTCCCTCCTCTGTCTCTGTTTCTACCATTACATCATTAATAAATGCTACTATATCTCCTGTCTCTATCATATTTCTTGAAAAACCATTTATCATTGCCTGAAAAGTTACCAGTAAGTTTGTAAGTCCAAAGAACATTCTCTGGCATTGAGAATGCTGTCTTCCACTCATCTCCTTCCTTAATCCTCACATTATTATATATCTATTTCAAATCCATTTTTATGAACTTCTTCTTCTTTTCTATATTATCTATTAGATCTGAAATCAGTGATAATGGATAATTATTCTTGATTGTCCAACTTGTCAAGATCATGAAAGGTAGACTTGGTTTACTTTAGTTTTCCTTTTCAGTTTTATTTTCTTTTCAATTTATTTTCTATTTTTTCCATTTTTAGAGCAACTAGAGTTAGGGTTGATTGGCCATGCAGTCACAGCTTGATGGCATAGTCACAAGACAGATCACAAGACTCAGGAGAATTTAGTAGAAGGTTCAAGAACAGATGATGTCATACAACATAGACAATACATGTTGACCTCATGTTCTATACATAGTAGTTTAGGGTAGGATGCACAGTAGTTAGCATGGACCATCTGTAGGACTATATAAGGTAGACTAGTTTGTAGAAGAGTTCTCTATTGAGTTCTCTTGTGTTACTCAATACAAGAGTTGTTCTTTCATCTAACCCTAAAGACTTAAGTTCATAACACAACTGTTCAAATATCTATAGTCCTGTACCATTCTCTCCTTTCCATTCTTCTTCAGCACAAAGAATACTAGTGATATTTTGTCACAAACTTATATCTCTATAACAAGTAAACTGATTTTCACAAACTAAGTTGTACTAGAAAACCTCAAATAAGAGCTACCCACATATATGTGGGATGTACAAAAGTAACAACAAGTAGCTGAGATATCAAGCCATCAGTAACTATAAAGTTTCATATTAGTTGTTATATATAATATATCACATAGTAATAAGTATTTATAGAGATACAAGCATATCAATATAATGACATAATTAGTTATTTTCTAAAGTTAGTCTGATATCTGCTATGATGGATAACAGCCCTTATCAGGTACAAGTTTTGATCATGTAATAAAAACAGCTTGCACATAGACCATTACTCTTTTGTATATATATCTTTATGTCTAAGGATTAGATATTAGACTTAATAACATCAATATTTCTTATTAATACTACTTATTATCTATCATCACTATCCCCTTATACTGAACCTCTGAATCACTGTCAAGTCATCTAAGTTTCAAGTATTACAATCAGTAAGTAGTTCATTTTGTGATATATTTATGATAATTTCAATGGTCAAATATACTCTCTTCTCAGCTGATTCTTTAAGAACTTCTAAACCTCTCATTTTTGGAACAAATCTTTCTCTGAGATCTATGACATGATCCCATAGCTTTCTAGTTGGTATTCTCTCTAACTTCTTCTTAAACACTCATAGAACCTTTTAGGAACCATTTCCTTTATTGTCCTAATTTCTATCAAATCCTTCTCCTGATCTTTTTCTCTCTCTATTACTCTTACTATCTCCATTTCTTCTTCTACCATCAGTTTTGCAAACTTTTTTTTCTTCTTCTTCTTCTACTCTTTATCCTTCTATTTTTGCCATCCTGATTTTGTCTGCTTCATTTTCCACTGTTTCCCACATTTATCTGGACATCTTGTTATCTTTACCTCTCCTATCTTCCAATTAATTTCTAGGTTATGGCATCCTTAATATTATGGTTTATTTTTGATCTTCTATTACATCTATTTCTGTTCTTTTCTTATATCTCTTATAAAACAACTCTACATCCACTGTGTGCTCTATTAGTTCTTCATGATTAAAGATATCATCTACATTCCTCACATAAATCAGGTTATCTAGCTTTTTCTTCTTGGACTTATTCTTTCATGCAAACTCAGAACTCATTACTAACTTAGCCATTCCACTATCTAACAATGTCTCTACAGTAATTTCCTCTTCTTCACCTTCCAACTTCAATTCTATTTTAACTATCACTTTTCTCAACAATTTTTTCTTTTTCTGTTTTTCCTTACTGGGAATTTCTACTTAATGTTATTGTGTGCTTGGACACTAACATTTTCTTTTCTTTTTATATATTTTACTTGATTTAATTTTCTTTTTCTTTTATTTTCAGTTTTCAGTTTTCTTTTTCTTTTCTTTTAATTCTCTTGGACAATAAAGAGGTACATGACTACAGTCACATGAGATTTCACATAATATGAGGTCATAGATCTGGAATGTGGTAAAAGAATTTAGAATGATAACATCAGGGAATGTATTTGCCTTGTGGAAACAGTATAGTGGACTTATGAACAATATATATATATTAGAATAGGTATATTTATCAATAGTACAGACTATGTATCTAGTATAAGTCTATCTGAGTGGTTCTATTGGTCTTTTGACTAGTGGTCACCACAACACTTACATTATCCTACTTGTCAAAACTTTGAATTTATTACTTAAGGGCTGATATTCTGGTCCTCTGACTTCTGCTCTTCTATTTTTCTGTATTGCTATTTTCTTATTTCTCTCTCTTCTTCTTTTTCATATCTCTTGCTGTCTCCATTCCTTTTTCACATTTTTCTCTTTTGCTATTCTCATCTCTTCAATCTTTTTCCACTCATTATCAATTTTTCTTTTCTTCTCTTCTTCATTCCTAGCCTTCAACTTTAATCTTATATACTTTTTATACTTCTCTTGTCTTTTTCTTCTCTTCTCTTTCTCATATTTTTCTTTATATTCTCTCCTCAACCATTTTCTTTCTTGTTTTCTTCTTTTTTTTCCTTTCATTTTTTCCAATATAATTAATTGTTTTCACAGCTTATCAGTTCCTTTACATCTATTTTACTCAACACTTCTATTGCCATAGTATCTGACAACCTAGATAATATTCCAACAAATTCTTCTGTAAGTGCTAGCCAGTATTCTTCTTATCTAATCTTACACTGTCTACTTACTATCTGTTTACTGTCTTACTAACTACTACTCTAAAAAATACTGGCTATTATCTCTAAGAAGGGAATTTCTAGATATTTCATTATTGGACAATACTGTTCCTTTGTATAGAAAGATTAAAATAAACCTTCAACACAAAGCTTCTACACAAAAATAACAAGTATACTATATAGTACTGTCTACTTAAACAATGAGTATGTCTGGATATTGGCCTAGACCTATGGTGTTATGTTATGTGACACATCATGTGACTACAGTTATGTGTCTCTTCATCATTCAAGAAATAAGAGAAAAATAAAAAAAATAAAAAAGAGAAATCAAATCAAAGAAAATAGATAAAAATAAAAATAAAATATAAAGGTCCAAGCACACCATAACAATCTACACATGTTATGACTTAAGTCTTCAAATTTAGATAAAAGACATATTCTTGTATTAAGTAATACAAAAGAACTCAATAAACTATTACAAGTTAGTTTACCTTATATACTATAGACTGTGATCTATATAAATACTACAATTAACCTACTTGTCAAGATCGTGGACAGTGGACTTTATTTTATTTCCTCTTTTCATTTTATTTTTCTTTTATTTTATTTTTCTTTTTCTTCTTCTATTTTTAGAACAGCTCGGGTTAGGGTTGATTGGTCACGCTGTCACATCAGTCACAAGTTGATGGCAAAGTCACAAGACTGATTACGAGACTTGGGAGAACGTAGTAGAAGGAACTAGAACAAAGTGATGTCATACAACATGGACATCACATGTTGGCCTCATGTATTACTCATGGTCATTTAGGGTAGGGTGCACAGTAGTTAGCACGGACCATGGGGATTAGTATATAAGGTAGACTACTCTGTACTTGGAACTCTATCGAGTTCTCTGGTGTTACTCCAATACAAGAGTTGTTCTATTGCTTAACACTTCAAGCTTTAGTTCATAACACTACTCCATCCAAAGTCCATACTCTTTCTAAAAGGCCAATATTGTTATAACTTCAAAGATTTTAGAGTAGATCAATGAATAAAACCTTGTATTAGAGTTAACACAAGAGAACTTAATTGTCAAGATCATAGAAAGTAGACTTGGTTTCTTTTTATTTTTCTTTTATTTTGATTTTCTTTTCTATTTATTTTCATCTTTTCTATTTTTAGAACTCTAGGGTTAGGGTTAGAAGTGATTGGTCACATCAGTCACATCTGATGGTGTGGTCACAACATTGATCACAGGACTAAAGAGAAAGAAGTAGAAGGTTCTAGAACAAAATGACATCATACAACATGGATACTACATGTTGGCCTCATGCTCTACACATGGTTATTTATGGTAGGGTGCACAGTAGCTAGCATAGACCATCTGTAGAAGTATATAAGGTAGACTAGTTTATAAAGAGCTCTCTATCAAGTTCTCTTGTGTTACTCTAATACAAGAGTTGTGCTTTTATTCAACTCAAAGGATCTAAGTTCATAACATTAATAGAGAGTTCTATACAGGATTATTTACCTTATATATATACATCTAAGACTACTGGTCTGTGCTCTACTACTTTAGCCTACCCTAAATTACCATGTATCTGCCTTAAAGTCAACATATATATAATATATTGTATAATATTATTCCTTTTAGAACTTTCTACTATTTCCCATTATGACATATGATTATGTGACCATGTGACCATGTGACCATAACATGTAACATTACACTAATCCCTAGCCCTAGTTTCCAAAATAGAAAATAGAAAATAAATCAAAAAGAAAAAGAAAAATATGAAAGAAAACAAAAATAAAGTTCAATGTTTGTAACTCTGACAAACATGTTATTACTATACTAATAAAACAATACTGTAACAGATACATAATGTTATATTATACTCCTTTGCCTAAGTTTAAAATAGAAAATAAAATCTAGAAAAGTAAAAATAAAATAAAACCAAGTCTATTGTTCACAACTTTAACAGGATACTATCATTCTTATATTAGCTCAGCATTGTTCTACTAGATTGTAATAAACTGTAGAATATTTAGGATAGTAGCTATCTTTGGAAAACCTTATTCTCTTAAATTGTAATAGACTTAGTAATATACTTAGGTTTTTCTGAAGATCATAAACTTTATATAACACCTCAGACTTTGCTCAGTTGTTCTAACAGCAGAACAAAATCTCCTCTCCAAGATCTCAAACATAATTGATCTAACAGTCTCTGGTTGCCCACTCTTATATCTTGATCTTTCTCCTTTTTTTCTTGCTTTTCAAACAATGCCTGCTTTGAGTGACTATTTGGTAAAACCCATTAATATCAACAAAGCTCTGGAGCTTCTCTAATACTATCTACAGGAAGTAGCTGAGCATTAGTATACTTTAGAATACTTCACTAACAACATTCTTGCTAGTCTTGTAAGCCAACTCTAAGACTTGCAAACTTTAGTATCCATCCTGTTCTTATACTTGTAAATGTGCCTCCTCTTTCAACATCAAAATTCTCTTCCCCTACTAATATTTTTGCATCTAAAAACCTATCTTGTTACTCTCAACTCAATGTTTCATCCCCACTGGACTTCAATGGAGATCAACAAACAAGATAAGCCTTTCTAAGCTCTTACTCTTTGTATATCTATGTTATGACTTAAGCCCAAGTATTAAGACAAAAACATACAAGTGACACTATCACATATCCATCTGACTCCATTATAAATAACACTTTCTTAGTATCTGATCTACTCAAAACATCTGTAGAAGAGAATATCTTCCTTCTAGTCTACTCATACTCTTCCAGTATAAATCTATTTAGTTTTATAAGTTTAGTGTACCCAGAGTAGTTACCTATCTCCTCTAATCCTTAGTGTTATGCTGAAAAATGCTTTTTCACAAAGCACATACTTTCAAAAGATTTTTAAGCATATAAGATTTCTTTGAAGGCATTAGTGAGAAGATCTTATACTTTTAGATGATATCTCAGGTCATCTCAAGCAGGCACCAACTTGAGGGACAGCATAGTAGCTATTAATCAAATTAGATCTTAGGAAGACATAGTCTTTAGGAATAAGAAATGGCACTTGTGAGAGTACTTTACATAGTTATGAATGTTCAGACAGTTGTATAAGGCAAGAACACATTAAATCAGAGACTGATGGAGTCTAGAATGGCTACACAAGTAGAGATAACTATGGAAATGGTAAAGGAGGAATATAATAGGTACTTGTGAGTAGGAAACAATCATTGGGTTAATGTTAGGTTATAAATAAAGAGATGGCCATATGCTTGTGAGATCTCAGAAAATTTCTTTATGGTTTCAGTCTCTATTCTCCAGTTCTATTCTCTGTATTTTTAGACTAATACATAAGCTATAAGTGCAGGAGAGTAAGAGAGATGACCCCCATCCAAATTCCCCCACTCAAGAGTAGTTCAACCTCTATTTTATCAAGTGAACATTATTAGTACCTGTTATTACTTTTGGATATGTTTTGGAGAGTTCTAGCAGCCTGGTAAGGGCTGGCAAGGTGAGTGTCAGTTGGTATCTTCAGTTGTAAGGTTCAACTTGAGGGATGCTTTTAGGATGCATTACTTGGAATGGATAATGTTGTTGGAAGCTCTAAAGAAGCTTTGCAATCTATTCACTAAATTTTCCAAAGGAACTTGTTACACAGTATAAGGTTTATTGTTTAGAAGTGTGTTAACAAGAGAAAGCATTCATGAGTGGATGTTATTCATATATTCTTTTTAATATCACTCTTAACTCTATTCTTTTGTATTCACAAGAGTCCTTTTAAGGGTTTTATGTGTTCTAATCTTCTTTTATGTTATTGTTTCTATATCTTCTCCTAATTTATAAAGCTGATATTATCCCCTTTGAATTCTTTAGTATGTAGTTAAGAGCCAGTGTTGGATAGTTTTTATTACACCCTAGCATAACCTCTTTTCTGCTTGATTCCTATCATTGGATATAGTCTTAGTTATTGAATACTGGTATTTAAGATGTACAGGTACCCTGTAGTTCTTTACCTTGAAAATCAACTATTGTAGTACACTATTCTGAGTGCACATGCTTAGAAGTCTGACTATGAATATTCTCTTCCTAAATATGATCACCATGACATGCAGAGGCACAGCATATAAGCTGAAGCCAAGGTTATCTAGAATCTACATCCACACATTACAGATAATGCTCCCATATCTTTTTCAATATCTTCTGTAATTTTCTCACAGATAGTTTTCTCTTCTAGGCATGTTCCTTACCTGACAGACACAAGAAAACTCAATAAAGTTCCTACTACCAGAGTAGTCTACTTTATATATATTGTTAACAATTTATTACACAGTGTTTGATCACAGTCTGTGGTAAGTTATCTACAAGAAGTAACCTACAACTTTTTCCTCAGAAGACAGAAGCCCCCTCATATGTAGAGAGAGATACTATCAGAGTCAATAGAAATTATCTAGGTAATGTTTGCTTGCAACTAATCTACTAATCATGAGTCCAAGTCCACAAACAGACCTATTATACTGAGAATATAGAGTCAAAAGAAACAGGGAGATGAAACTAAGAAAAATATCTACAAAAACAGAAAAGTGAACCATTTGAGCACTCATAGAAGCTCAGAGAGGGAAAGAGGGCATTCTTGAGGAGAAAAAACAAAGACACTTGGATACTCCTTCAAGAAGTCATCAAAGTCCTTAATTAATGAAAATGAATCAATCAAGGAACTATGAGCAGACATGGAACAGTTTGCAAAGATGTGTCAATATGTTTCCACCTGGCAATGGCCACATTGGCCACATGAACATTGGATACACTCTGCAGAGAAAAAGTACTGTCTATACTCTCCAATGAAAGCATATGTTACAACTTAAGACTAAGTGTTTAGTTAAAAGAGAGAACTTGTGTTGTTTCACACAAGAAAACTTGGTAGAGTTCCTAGTACAGGTATGTCTACTTTATATACCTATGGTGCATAGTCTGTGTGTGCTTTCATCTAGTCTATCCTAAATGTTATAAGTTATGTAGATAAAAATCATCATCTCATATAATGTATAACATTACTCTTTTTATGTGTCACATAATGTTGTGACCATGACTGTAACATGTGTGACACCATACTGTTCCTTCTTTTACCAAGTTCCAAATAAAGGAAAAAGAAAAGAAGAAAAATACAAGGCTTGGAAAAATAAGAAAAGCTTGAATAAGGGAAGAGAAACTAAAAAAAAACAAGTTAACCATCTTTGATTCTGACATTACCCCCCCTTCAATGTTTTACCTCCAGAGAAATAGACTTCCACCTCCACTAATTTCCTTCCAACTTCCTTAGGTATTCTCTTTCAAACTTCTTATTATTCCATCCATATAGTATTTTTTTTGTATGATTCTTTAGTAACTCCCCTGTCTGAAATCTTGTTCTTCTGCTACTTCAAACTCCTCTTGTCTTCTGACTTCTACACTCATTTTTCCTTTTAAATCTTTTACTACTTCCTTGGCATTTCCTAAGTCTTTCTCTCTTTCCCATAAGTCATGTTCAGCTGTAAAATCCTTCCAATGCACCATGTTACAACTTAGGTCCTCAGGGCTGGACAGAAGAAGAACCTTGTATAGAGTTTACACAAGAGAACTCAATAAAGAACTCTGTACAGAATGGTCTACCTTATATACTAATACCTAATGGTCCATGCAAGCTATCTCTAAGCCTACCCTAAATGACCATATTTGTTGCACATGGTATGACATCATCTCTTCCAGAACCTTCTATGTTCTTCTTGTTACGAACTTAAGTCCTTAGTACTAGACAAAAGAAGGAACCTTGTATAGGGTTACATAAGAGAACTTAATAGAAAACTTTGTACAAGATTGTCTACCTTATATACTAGTACCTAATGGTCTGTGTGAGCTATTTCTAGCCTACCCTAAATGACCATGTATACCACATATTATATAATATCATCTCTTCCAGAATATTCTATGTCCTTCCATGCATCATGTGACTTGTGACTGTGTCATTTGATGTGACCTGCTGTGTGACAGCATGATCTTGTCACTCCAACCCTAACCCTAGTTCTAAAAATAGAATAGAAGAAAATAAATCAAAAAGAGAATAAAAATGAGGAAAGAAAATAAGAGAATGTTAAGCCTACCTCTTTTGTTCTTGACACTTCTATTTGTTATGTGGTTTGCGACATGTCATGTGACCATGTGACCTCATCACTCTAACCCTAAATTTAGTTCTAAAAATTGAAATGCCATGAAATGAATTGAAAAGAAAAGAAAATGAAAAAAAAATAAGAAAACTAAGTCCACTTCTTGCAGTCTTGACATATCAAGTACTTTGTCACCCTTTTATTTTTCATTTTTTTCAACTTCCTATTTCTCTTCTCTATCAACTTCTACCAGTCTTGATTTCTCTATCTTTTACCTCTTCACTAATTCTCTGTATTTTACTACTTAACTTACATTTATGGTTGGATAAATTCTTATTGTAGTTAGCAGTTTTAATTTAACTACATTAGTAGATACTACCTCTTCAATAGCCTACTAATTTTCTCACTGGTTGCTCTTTGAACACTAAGTCTTTTGTGCTTAGCATTACACTATCCTGTTTTTTTTCCATGTTTATGCTTCCTTTCTTCCTCTGTCTGCCTGCCTCTTCATCTCTTCTTGTGCTCTTTTAATACTGCTCCTACTTTTTTCTAAATTCTCTTCATCTTCTCTGCAAACTCTGTTGTCTTTTCTATCTTTCTCTTTCTTCTAATGTCCACTCTCATCTTCAATTCCCTCCTATATTTTTCCATGAAGAGAGATACTATGGTCACCAAATGAATCTTGCTATTTACTACAAATTTTGCAAATACTAGCTACTCAGGCTAGTCTTTTTGTCTATGATCCACAAAGAACTGTAAGTACTGTTCCAGTTCCTGGTTTATATACTCTGTCTGCCCATCTGTCTACTAATGGAAGGCTGTTGAAAACCTTATCTGAATTCCCAACATATTGTTCAGTTTCTTTGTCAATTCTACCACAAACTATGGTTTCCTGTCTGAAATAACATTCTCTAGCAACCCATCCAGTTTCCATACATTGTTTCTAAACAATATTGCTAATCCTTCTGCCAATGTCCCTTTAGTTGTTGCCACAAAATATGCTATTTTTAACAACTTATCATATATTACCAGAATCACATTTTTCTTTACTATTAGTAGCAACTTTGTAATGAAGTCAACTGTCAAATACACCCAGGATATCTCTAGTATTTCATTTGCCATTAGCTTATCTGCTGGTACCTTTGTCCAATGTCCAATTTTTTATTCTCTAACACAAGTTACATCTATCCATATATTTTCCCATATCTTTTGTTATATCCAGCCACCAATAATTCCTTGTCACTAGTTCTATTGTTTTCCATTTCTCTTTATACCCTGCCACTGGTACATTATAATATAGTCAGATGATCTCTGTTCTTAACTTCTCCTCTTCTTAACTTCTCCTTTTTTGATATATAAATTTTCTTCCTTTAACATCAGTTCTCTCTCAATCTTCCACTCTTTGTCTCTTAGTATCTTCATCTCTGCCTTCTTCATTTCCTCTACTATTCTAACTACTTCATCATCCTTTTCTCTAGCAGTTTTTAATTTTATATTATATCTACTTCTGGTTCTTCTATTATTACTTCTACTAGTTTTCAAATCTATTCTTCTTTTATTAATTATTTATTTTCATTACTGTTTTCTACTCCTACTCTCTAGTCTAGTCTTCTACTAAGACCATTTGCTTTTCTTATTTTTGTTCCTGGTACATGCTTTAAGGTAAAATCAAATCTTGATAAATATAATGCCTAATAATCTTGTCTTCTGTTCAACTTCTGTACTTTCATGAAGTATTCTAAGTTCTTGTGGTCTGTCCAGATCTCAAACTTGAATTTTACACCCTCTAACAGATGCTTCCAATTCTCTAATCCTCTGATTATCACCAATATCTCCTTATCATAGATTTTGTAATTTCTTTTCATCTCATTGAGAGATTTTGATAGGTATTCTACTTGCCTTTATTGCCCATTCTTACATCCCATTGAAAAAACTCATTCTGTTACATAATCAGATATATCAACTTTCATCCTCATTTTTTTGTCTAAGTCTAGTACTGCTAACACTAGTTCTTTTGTAAACCTCTTTTTTAACTCCTTAAGTGCTTTCTCTTGTCTTTCCATCCAATTCCACTTCTGATTCTTCTTTACCAGATCATGTAATGGTCTGTCTGTGAATATGAAATCTTTAATGAACTACCAATAGTAATTAGCTAGTCTTAAGGACTTTTGTATATCTTTGACTCCTTGAGGAGTCAGCCAATCCAATACTTCCTTTATCTTCTCTTCCTCTATTTTGATCCTGTCTGGTTCTATTACCACTCTTAAAAATTCTACCTCCCTCATTTTCTATCTGTACTTCTCTGGTTTCATATACAAGTCATTCTCTGCCAACATTTTTACCATCTCTTCTACTATCTCATTATGTCTCTCTTCTTTCTCCATTTCCACAATTATATTGTTAATAAAACTTGCCACCTCCCCAGTATTGATCAAGTCTTATAGGATCTTGTTCATCATCATTTGAAACATTGCTGAGGAGTTGATAAGTCCAAAGAATATCACTGTAGGTTCAAAGGATCTCTCTAGAATCATAAATGCTACATTCCACTCCTCTTCCTCTTTTATCCATATATTATTATACCCCCATTATAAATCTGGTTTAGTAAATACTTTCTTTGTACTAATATTTTCTATAATGTCTGAAATCAGAGGTAAAGAATAAAATTATTCTTAATGGTCTATTCATTTAAGTATCTATAGTTCTGTACCATATGCTTCCTATTTTTTTCCTACAAAGAACACCAATGCTGTTTGAGACAACTTTGAGGATCTGATATATCCTTTCCTCAATTGTTCATCAATGAACTTGCACATCTCTTTTCTCTTCTCTCTAGACAAGGAATATACCTTTCCCTTCCTCAACACAAATCTTTTCTTCATATCTATCACATGGTCTCACATCTTTCTCATTTGCATACTCTCACTTGCTTTCTTTCCAAAGACATGAATTCACTTGTGAAGCCTTAGAGAGACCAATTTCTTGGCTTCTTTCTCTAACTCCACTGCTTCTTCCTCCTTATTCCAAATCTCTCATTCTTCTATCATCCTCTTTACTTCCATTGTTCTTTCTCCTTTTGGTTTTCTCTTCCTCTTTTCTTCCTTTCTTTGCTCTTTCTCTTCTCTTCTCTTTTTCTCTTTCTCCTTTTTTTCTTTCTCATTTTGTGTTTTCCACCCTAATTTTTCTTGCTTTGGTCTCCACTGTTTTCTACACTCTTTAGGATACCTTGTCATTTTCATCTTCTCTATTTTCCAGTTGATTTGAGGGTCATAGTGAGCAAGCCATGGCATTTCTAAGATTACATTCCACTTTTGCCTTTCTATCACATTAATCTCTATTCTTTCCCTATCTCTTGTAAAATATATTCACATCCACTATATATTCTATTAGTCCTTCCTTATTAAATGTAGTATCAACATTTCTTACATATATGGGTCTTTTGATTTTCTTCAGCTTAAATCCCTGCTTCCTTGTGAATTATGAGAAAAAGAAAGAGTTTCACAGTAATAACATATGGGATGGGTTAGTATTGGTATACTAGGCAATGTTTAGGAATTGTTAACTAAGGAAAAGTGAAAACTCTGTAGAGTTCAATATAGGTATCAATGGTGATTGAGCACTAGAATTTTGTATAAGAGCTGGTCCCCTTACAAGTTCTGGATTATAAAATCTCTAGATCTAGTGCTTAGAAGAATATAATTTATTAATAATCAGACTAAGATTAAGGAGTGAGTTGTACTATAGCTATTCTAAATATAGTCTCACATGATCTACATCCTTGTTCCTTAGACCTTAATACTAGTTCATATTTTGAATTGTAATATAGATAAGTAAAAATTGCTGTTCATACACTAGTTTAGCATGTTATGTTTGACAACAAACTCAACAATATCTTTTGAAACTTGAAAGTGGATGAAATTGTTGGAAAAATAAATACATAGCAACACAGTATAGATAGCTAACAACTACTTATAAAATAAAATTGTTAATAGAGAGCTTTTGATAAAAGCAATATAAAACAAATAGTATATAACTTGAACTAGGTAACAATAATATATATCTACTAAGGTTTATATACCTACAGAATATATATATTGCTATTAATACTATTTAAAAAACAATATACATAAGACATATGTTATCTATGTATAAGCAACATAAGCTGCATTAACACTTGAGTGACTCATTACAAGTGTTGTGTATCACCACTTAGTCATGCTATACTAGTTACAGAATAAGTATGAATAAGCAGAATGTTTATTTCAACAGAAATGATAAATGATGCTAGTGTCAAGAATAAAGCAGCCATCTCAATCTCTTATATATATAGGGGACAGAAAGTCATTACCAAATCTGTTCACCATGCCATAAACATAACATCTATAGAAGCCAAACTCTTTGCCATCAAATGAGGGATAAATCATGCAGTACAATTACAAGATGTCACTCATATCATTGTTATCACTGATGTGATCCCAGCTGCTAAATGGATCTTTGACTCATCTGTTCATCTATATCAACTTTACTCTATTACAATATCTAAGGATCTTAGATGTTTTTTCAAAAAGAACTTGAACAATGTGATTGTTTTTTGGGATTATCCAGATAGTATCAAGTGGTCACTGCATCTCTTAGTGGATAAAGAGTCAAAATGCATTAAAATTGATCCCATATTCCTGAGCAAGACATCAACAGGAAAGAAGAATGTGACACTATAGTTAAGCAATGGCAAATGTATTTCCAAGCCTCAGGGTACAAGGGAAGAAACTTCCTTGAATTAAATGACGATGATCATTAGCCTATTTGTCTAACATACTCCAAGAATGGTGCTTGGCTAAAGCATTTCAGCTTATCAAATTCAATGTGCACTTGCATTATAAGACTAATCATGAACTATACTCTTATTGGTGAGTATAAGCTTAGATTCTTCCCTAAAGAATCCTTCACATGTATGTGTGGAGAATATCCTATTGAAACAAGAAGGCACATTTTATTTGGTTGTGTGTCAAGATTATGGATGATGGACTCTATTTTATTTTCACCTTTTCATTTTTATTTTATTTTTCTTTTCTTTCTCTTTTAATTTTCTATTTTTAGAGCAACTCGGATTAGGGGTTATCAGTCATGCTGTCACATCAGTCACAACTTGATGGCGTAGTCACAAGACTGATCATGGGATAAAAGAGAAGGGAGTAGAAGGTTCTAGAACAAAGTGACGTCATACAGCATGAACAACACATGCTGGCCTCATGTTATACTCATGGTCATTTAGGGTAGGGTGCACAGCAGCTAGCACGGACCATGGGTACTAGTATATAAGATAGACTACTCTGTACTAGGAACTCTATCGAGTTCTCTTGTGTTACTCAATACAAGAGTTGCTTCTTGACTTAACCCTTTGAGTCTTGAACCATAACATTGTGCATGGTATAAAAAGTTTTGGAATCTAAAGAGGAAATCTCTCAAGGATATTCTTACATTTTTAGAGTTCAATCCTAGAGCATTTTGTTTCCAGGATAGTGTCAAGTTCACAAACAGTGGACTTAGTTTTTCTCTATTTTACTTTTTGTTTTTATTTTCATTCTGTTTTATTTTTCTATTTTTCTATTTTTTTTATTTTTAGAATAACTAGGGTTAGGGTTGATCAGTCACAACCTGATGGCATAGTCACAAGACAGATCATGAGACTTGGGAGAACTTAGTAGAAGATTCAAGAATGGATAACATCATACAACATGAACACCATATGTTGGCCTCATGGACTACACATGGTTGTTTAGGGTAGGGTGCACAGTAGTTAGCATGGACCATCTGTAGGACTATATAAGGTAGACTAGTTTGTAGAAGAGTTCTCTATTGAGTTCTCTTGTGTTTACTCTAATACAAGAGTTTGTTCTTTTATCCAACTCTAAGGATTTAAGTTCATAACAGATAGTGTCACTTAGAACTAATTAGTCTTTTATTTTTATTTTTCTTTCTTTTCCTTCTCTTTTAATTTCCCTTTCTTTTCTTTCACTTTTCTTTTATTTTCTTTAATTAAGTAATTCTGCTGTGTAGTTACCATGTTCTACCATCGCGTCCTGTGTAATAAATTGTTGATTTTTTTAAAAAAAAACCCAACCGTGAATGGTCGAGTTGAGACACATTTTTGATCCAACATCACATGCCCAAAAGATTACTGCAAATGCCCATTAGAGAAAGAGAAGAACTGGCGGGGCCTCAGTCTGGTGAGGCTATTCCACTAACCAACATCAAAAACCACTTCTCCAGTTGACCCATGATGTGCAGTTGATGTGCAGTTTCAGTCTGAGATGAACATAATGTTCCCCGTCAACACCTCACACAGCCTCATCTACCCATATCATCCTAACAATAGCATGTTGTTGGAAAATTGTAGGAAGTAGCATAATTTTTACTCCTTCAGCGTAATGAATTCTACCACTGTACTCATAATCACCATCATGACTCCTATTGCATACTTCCTCGCATGCTAAGGATCATTTACCTTATAGTCTCGAACCGATGTTGATATGGACAGCTTTGACCTGCGTATAACTGTTGCAACAAAAAATAAACCAAGGAGTGAGTTAGCAGCGATTACCCCGTTATCCACAGACTCACATATCCAAAGCATATTCCCCAAGTTCCCTCCCGATCCCTGACTGTTTATAGCCTCCGAATGGGACGTTCAGTTCAGTGTTTTGTGTAGAATTAACCTATCAGCAATAATGTACCAACCCTGACAAACGACGAATAAGAGGACAAACTTACAAAGACACTTCCAGCTTCAAGATTGTGGGCCATCCGAATGGCACGGGAAACATCCTGAGTTAAGATACTGGCGGCGAGGCCGTATGTGGTGTTATTAGCCCATTCGGTCACCTCTTCAATTTGGTACTTAACAAGGTGTCTAGGGACACAAAATCACTCACCTTCTTCAGTCTTGAATTTGACGACTGAACAAACCGGACCAAAGATCTCTTCTTGCATGATTTTCATATCGGCTGTCGCTTCAGTGAAAATTGTTGGTTTGATGAAGTATCCTTGATCTCCGTGCCGCTCCCCTCCTATGTGCACTTTCGCTCCATCCGCCTTCCCCGAGTTTATATACTCCATTACACGCTACAACACATGTTTTCAGTTCGACGACTGACCCATGGTCATGGAGCCTCTTACTTCATATTGTACAGCGGACACCTGTGGACCATGCCTAACGCCCTCTTCAAAGGGACCACCAGTTGCTTGTGCGAGCGTTTCGGCAACTTTTGTGAACCCCTCAAGAAATGCAGCATAGATTCCTTCTTGTACGTAGATTCGAGAACCCGCAGTGCATGATTGGCCTGCCCAATGACTTAGTATATCCACCAAGTTATCTCTGTGTATGTATATGCACACCCATGTTAGTGCTAATAGAAAATTGCGTGGGTTCAACGGTCGAGTACTCAAAGGATTTGGTGGACTTACAAAATACCATGTGTCGCCCATTTGATGGCTTGCCCAGGATCGGCGTCATCGAAAATGATAGTTGGGCTTTTGCCGCCAAGCTCCAATGTCACTTTCTTCAAGTTCGATTCGGCTGCAGCCTTGAGAATCCTGCGCCCGGTGAGTGTGCTTCCTGTAAACGCGACCTTCCCAATCAAGGGATGGGCTGAAATTGCAGAACCGACAGAATGACCTGTTCGGACCTTAAGTTATTAACCTACCGCACGAATTTACTCTTGGACACACCATAACCATTGACAATATTGAGGACACCGGGAGGGAAGCCAGCTTGATTTACCAAGTCAGCTAAAAACAGAGCGGTGAGCGGCGTGATTTCCGATGGCTATATTCCATTTCAACATCAAATTCCTGCTTGGGCACCGTAGAGGCCTGAACAGACCTTCAAGACGACAGTGTTTCCTGTAGCTAGCGCAGGAGCGATCTTCCACGAAACCATCACCTACAACAGCACAGGGATGTCAGAGTGTCGACACGCAAAGCTCAAAAAACCGACCAAAGGGAAATTCCACGGTGTGATGGCACCCTAAATTGTGCATTAACTGATGTATCCATGTTTCTACACCCTTTCCGAGCTATAGACTCACACACACGCCAAAAGGTTCATGTCGTGTATACGCCATCTTATTTTCTGTCGTCTAGATCGGCATTTAATGAAAACTGGTCAATCGTCACATAATATTGAACCTACTTCGATCGTCTTTCCATGTATCTTGTCCGCATACCCGGCATAATACCTGATGGTGGAGACAGTGCTTTTGACATCACCGACCTTTGCAGAGTTGAATGGTTTTCCTATTTGACGATAATCATCAATAGATATGACCGACCAAAGAAACCTATACTCACCGACATTGATAGCTTCAAGCGCCGCCAACTCATCGGCATGCTTTTCAACCAGATCAGCTAGCTTCGCTAGCAATATTCCGCGTTCTCTGCCTGGGACTTTCAATCCCCATGCTGTTTTGAAGGCCTGTGCTGAATTGAGCATGCTGTTACGCTCTTGTTCTTGGATCTCTCGTACCTTTTTGGCCGCGGCTACAGCGAGATCCACATCTTTTGTTGTACCCCCAGCGACCGAGGTGATTATCCGTCCTGTGGCTGAGCCGTATCAGTTCCTGATATTTAAGAGAAGTCACCAAACTTGCACGGATCGATGACACTAAAAAAACCCGGTTAATGGTGACTGATAAAGTCAAAATAAAAACACACTCTATCTTGTCTCCTCCTTCAACAGGATCGACCCACTTGCCATCGATAAAAAGGCTGTTTTCTGTGAGCAGGAGCTAAAGAGTAACAAGTTCCCACACTCACGAAGTATTGATAGTCACAGAGCCTTTGTACACTGGTGTGTCGAAGATATGAGTATAAGTGCGAGTCTCCGCCATGATTAATGAGTGATATCTATCTCTAGAGTACGCAATATATACCCCGACATTCTGAATCAGCATTTTCCAAACGACATTCACACGAGTTTCACGAGCTCCATGTGATTCAATTTTTGTCAGCATTTATATTCAAAGTAAGGAAATTAGTGTATGTTTTCTAATATAGGTAGATGGACAAATATGACGGGGTCAGCTGTGACTTAATATGAATAGTAGAGGAAAATATGTCTCTAAAAGAGGATGAGCGTCATCTGCAGTCTCTCTCCTCCAGGGGGAGTGTGGTTCAGCTTGGGAAGAAGAGTTTGTAAGACCAAGGGCGGACTCATCCCAATGGGGTTATAGCTTACATAAGAGATCTTACATAGGAGACATTTGTATTACCTCCGCAGGACAAACTTTTTTCCCCATTCGGTATATTTGATGACTCAGTAAGTCTAAAGTCTATTGAACTGCTCTTTCTCAGAGAGCAATTATTCACACGTGGCCTAGACTATGTCAAAAACACCAATCATATTTCAAAAACGGTGGAATCTTTCATGCTCAATCTAGTGCCTGACAATGTTAGAGCACTTCATGTATCGGCCGTGGCATCTGTTGCCCCATATGGATGAACTCAACGACCCCCTATCTTTTCTCACTTTCTCATCTCTCCCCTACAATATATATGAGACTTCCAGTGGCTAAGCAAGGTGAAAATCATAGAATTTTTGAGGCTCACCAATAGAGCATCACCCACATGAATGACTTCGTGATCAAGGATCGGGTAATTAAAGTACACCTTCCACAATGGGACCTTAAACATGGCCGTAACAAAGTGGTGCAGGTAGCAGGCACTCAGAAGAGACTGGAAGAATGCAAAATCTATCGACAGACACTATGGTTGTCTATGCTCAGTGTCTAAGTGCCTATATCAGGTACGACATTCCCAACCTGCCATAAGACAAAAAATGAGAGCAGCAGTTCTTGGGATACGCTGGGCAACATTGCATAACTTGGTCCAGTCCAACCTCTCAAAACAGCACCCTTATTGTGCTTGGGAGGACAAGACTCAAATCCAGTGCATTTCGTCGTCATGCTTCTTACACAAGTGGATTATAAATGATTCCTTCCCTTTAACCTACTCCTTTTCAAACACATACAAGTACGCCAATTGTTTCAACATTCTCACACTCTCCTCATCAGCTCGCACAACCTTTTCATCATTAAACAACACCCACTCCCCTCCCTTCTTTATATGTGCAACATAATGTCCTGAATGAACAGACGGCCCTTTATGGGAAATAAATGCTTTAAGCTGGTATCGAACCGGAGTATCCTTCGTTCCGGGTAAAATTTTCTCTGATGTGACAGCAGAAGTAAAGAGAGGTTCGGAACCATCATCATCGGGATGGGAGAATAACCACTCCACAGCACGTTCCATATTATTATCCTAATAGGTTAGTGCGCGGAAGTGTGAGCAAATATCTCCCGAGTTCAGGCAGGAGAAAGCATGACGCACAGTCTGCCTTAACGCCTTCTTCGCTTGCATACTCGTGAACCCCATATCCATCAACATCAAA
>JAJOHK020000159.1:0-38568 GCA_022457215.2 Leucocoprinus gongylophorus
ATATTATTGGACAAAGCTTTTACAGCTACTGATGTCCTGATATCTCAGTCATTTGTTGTCACTTTTGTACCTCCTGCATATGTGCGGATACCCCTCATTTGGGGCTTTCCAGCACAACTTAGTTTGTGAAAATCGGTCCACTGGTTGTGGAGATACAAGCTGAATGAAGTTTATAACACTATCGAGTTCTCTTGTGTTACTCAATACAAGAGTTGTTCTTTTATCTCACTTTTAGGATTTAAGATCATAACAAAAGTACTCTAAGTTCTTATAGTCCATTCATACTTTAAACTTGAATTTTGTACCCTCTAACAAATGTCTCTAATTCTCCAATTCTCTTATCACTGCAAATATTTCTTTATCATAGATTTCATAGTTTCTCTCTGTTTTATTGAGAGATTTTGAAAAATATGCTACTAGTCTCTATTTCCCATCCTTACACTTCATAGATAATATCTCTTCTATCACATAGTCTAATACATTAACTTTTATTCTCATTTTTTGTCTAAATCTTGTGCTGCTAATACTGATTCTTTCATAAATCTCCTACAACTCTTTAAATATCTTCTCTTGTCTTTTTGTCCAATCCCATCTCTAATCCTTTTTCACTAGGCCATGTAATGGTCTAGCTATAGATATGAAATCTTTTGTGAACTACCAATAGTAGTTGGCAAGTTCCAAAAACTTATGTATGTTCTTGACTTCTTTAGAAGTCAGCCAATCTATCACTCTCTTTACCTTTTCTATTTTTATCTTAATTCCCTCTGGTCTAATCACTAGTCCTAAGAACTCTATATTCCTAATTTTCCACTTATATTTTTCTGATTTTATATATAAATCATTTTCTGCTAACCTCTTTACTACTTCTTTTACTACTTCATCATGTTCCTTTTCTTCTTCTATTCCTACTATAACATCATCAATGAAACTCACTACTTCTCTAGTATTATTCAAGTCTCATAAGATCTCATTTATCATTATTTGAAACATTACTGGAGAATTTGTGAGTTCAAAGAATTATTATAGCTCTATTATAAGTATAACTTTGTAAATACTTTTTTAGTACTAATATCTTCTACAATATCTGAGATAAGAGGCAAAGGATAATTGTTCTTAATAGTCCATACCTATAACTTTGTACTATTTGCTTCTTACTATCCTTCTTTTCTACAGAAAATACTAGTACTATTTAAGGCAACTTCAAGAGTCTGATATACCTCTTTCTCAATTATTATTTAATAAACTTATCCACCTCTCCTCTTTCCTTCCTTGATAGTAGATACACCTTTCCTTTTCTTAGCACAAATCTTTTTTTTACCTCTATTACATGATCCTACACCTTCTTTGTTGGCATCCTCTTACTTGCTTTTTTTCTGAAGATATGGATCCACTTGGGAACCTTTGAAGAACTAATTTATTAACCTTTTCTTTAGACTTTACTGCCTTTTCCTCCTTATTCCAAATCTCTCATTCTTTTACTATTTTTTTTTACTTCTATTATTTTCTCCTTCTTTAGTTTTTTCTTTTTTTCTTTTTTTCTTTTTTCTTCTGTTCTTTTTCCTCTCATTTCTTTCCTTCTTCTTCTTTCTTTTCTTTCTTCTTCTGTTTTTACTACCCCAGTTTCTCCTGTTTTGGTCTCTACTGCTTTCCACACTCCTCTAGACATCTTATCATCTTTACCTCTTGTATTCTCTAGTCAATTTCAGAATTGTGGCAAGCAAGCTATGACATTCTCAAAATTACACTCCACTTCTAACCCTTGATTACATCAATCTCTATCCTTTCTCTATGCCACTAATATTTACTTCCACTGTATACTCAATAAATCTCTTCTTGTTAAAAGAACTATTCATATTTCTTATATATATTAGTCTTTCTATCTTGTTTAACTTGAACCCCTGCTTCCTAGCAAACTCTGAACTTATAACCAGTCCTATTGCTCCACTATCTAACAGTATCTCTACTGTTACCCCTTCTTGTATATTGATTCTTTCCAACCTGATTTTCACTGTGACTTCTCTCAACATGTCCCTATTATCTAGGTAAATTATAAGTGTTCCTATTGTTATTGTAATTTGCCCCTGCTTGTCCTATTCTTTTCTAATTTTTTCTTTTTCTACAATTTCTCATAATATGACCAAAATCTCTACAATTGTAAATGTTTCTCTCTCAGTCTATATCTATAGTGTATGAGTCTTACCTAGGTACAAACTCTGCTCATTGATTTAGGTTTACTATAATTACATTTATTCTTTTCACTCTTTTCATCAGAGTAAGCCTTATTAGCATCTGCTACTGAATCTCCTACCTTCTTGGCCAAATTTGAGGCTTGAGTAGTTATTGTCTTTGTGTCTTACCAGCAGTTGCTAGTATATTTATCCTTTGAGCCAGAGCTTTTGACTCTCTCCTTCTCCTTAACATTTTCTCTTTTTACTTACTTTCCTTCTAATATCTGTCCATATTTGTCACCCTCTTGTACTATTGTTCTATACTTGTAGAGGAATTTTCTAACTCTATCAACTTCCTTCTGATTATTCTATTCAGTTCCCTTTTAAATTCTTCCACTAATAGTTGCCTCTCATATTTGCTATTTCTTGCTGTTTACTTAATCTCCTGTACAAATTCTTTCATTATTCTGTTTTCATGTTCCACTTTTTTTAACTCCACCACCTTCATTATCTCATCATATTCTCCTCTAAACTCTTTTTTCAGATCTATCAAAAATTTCCCTACAGTCACATATTTTAATTTTCCACTCTCCAGATCTTTTATAACATTTTCTTTCTAGATATTTGCTGATCTTCCTTGTATATATGATAACACCCACTAAATTTATTTTTTTAACTGCCACTTCCCTCATTCTCATTCTTATGAATAGCTTGTATGCTATTAAAAACTCTGAAATCTTACTTTTAGCCCCATCAAATATTTGTGGCTTAACTACTTCTAAATTTGACCCAGTATTGGGTCTAGTGATTACTACTACTTCTTTTCCTGTCAATGTCTAAAGCTATGTTTGCATAGTAGCAATTTACTTCTAATATTGCTAGATAATCTGCTTTATTTAAATTGAGTAAGTAGTAGAAATTTAGTAGATAATGATGGTAGTAGTAGTAGTATAGGAGGTGAGGATGTGTACAAGGATAAGATAAAGCTCATATTGATCTCCTTCTTTAATTTATACTAAGAACTTAAATCTATCTTGGTAAGTGTTAGTAGGCTCTTTTTTAAGTTCTGCTTCATATTGTTTACTAACTACCTAAATAACTTACTACTACCCTAAGGAATTGTATATAAATATTCTTAAGAAGAGAATACTTACTTAAGATGGTATCTTAAGAACCCCTACTATTCCCCTATATAGACTGATTACAAGTGGACCAGTAGCATAAAGCTATTACACAAAAATTTATCTAACATACCCAGACAAGATTTTATATTTACTAAGCACCAGTATGTTTTGATGCAAAATAAATGACTAGGCTTTCTCTGTCTAGCTAGTACACTCCTTAAGTCTAGGGTCTAGCTTTATCTTCTTGTTTGAAGAGTGGTGTTATTCCTAGTCAACAATAAAAAGAGAAAAGATGTAGAGAAGGCTCTGAGCTGAATAGTCTCAAGAAAGAATATTAAGTTCTAATGTTATAACTTAAGCCTTAATAATAAGTTAAAAGAAGAATCTTGTATATAATTTACACAAGAAAACTCAATAGAGTTCTTAAGTACAAGTTATCTGTCTTATATACACTTGACTGATAGTCTATGCTACACTAGACCTAGCTGTTGTAACAACTACTAACCAAGATGGTTAATAGTGTACTAAGTAAACTTATAAGTAAAGTATCTTATAAGGATCACAAGAGAACTTGACAAGGAGTCTCCAATGCATTTTTATACTATTTATATATTATATACTTATAGATGATATATAGACTTTAGAGAAGGGTTATTTATCATTAGCACAGACTATGTATCTATTATATACCATAAGATAAACATATTGTTGAAATATACCTTGATATCATTCTTTTAGTTTCTTCTTCCAGATTCTAGGCTTATGACATAATGTTATGTGATTGTCATATGTCAAGTCCATCTATTTGGAAGATACATCCTTGCAGTGATGCTATCCTCTCAACATCTATGAAACAAGTCTATCCTCTGTAATAGCCATTCTTTTTACAACATATTTCCATAATGGTGATGTAACAATCTGGATATCCAGTCTTCTATAATAAGGATACTCCTATTGAACTTGGTCTTTCATAGCAGGGTTCTGCTATCTTACTTCTGTTAGTGTTTTACCACTAAAACTTTTACTCAGTGTAATAGAAGCTATATACTAAAACTCTGAGCATTTCCAATATCTCTTACTTGTATATAAGACTAGTAGTTACACTGTAATTTACTAGTCTGATAATCAATAAAGATAATTCTTATTGAACTCAATCTCTGGTATTCAATAGCAACACACCAAATTAGCACTTATTCTCATCTTAAACTTTATCCATTCATCTGAAGTTGTGACCATATGATAGACAAATAGCACAGCATATAAGCTAAAGCCAAGACTGTTATGGTGTGCTTAGATACTAATATTTTTCTTTGCTTTTATTTATTTTTCTTGATTTAATATTTCTTTTATTTTGACTTTTCTTTTATTTTTATTTTTATTATTTGATGATGAAGAGACACATGACTACAGTTATATGACATATCACATGATTTGAAGTTATAGACTTAGACTCTAGAAGAAAAAACTAAAAGAATGATATTAGGGCATATATATATAGCATAGTATCCTTATGGAAGATGTGAGGTTGATATATAGTGAAAGTATGGACTATACATGGACATTAAGGTAGGGCTATTTATTGTTAGTACAGACTATAAGGATTTTATATAAATAGTATAGAAATGTATCAGAAACTTCTTGTTGAGTTTTCTTGTAATCCCCACTTGATATTTGTCTTGAGATTTATTGCTTGTGTCACTATTAGTCTTTTGACTAGTGGTTACCACAACAAAGACCATTCTATAAGTTTATATCACTGAGTATAGAGTTTACACGCTCTATATACTTCTAAGTCAATCTTATAAACTTTATTTCTTGGTATGAACTGTGTCTAACAGTGATGTATTATGTAATCATAGTCATATATCTCTTTATCATCTAAAAGAAAAAGAAAAAGAAAAATCAAATCAAGAAAATCAAAATAAAATATTGAAGTCCAAGCATATCATAATACTAGTCTACTCTAAAGAACATGCCTATTACATGCTATTAATATATAGTATAACCTTATTACTTTAAAAACTTTTATAATATTCTATGTAATATATAATTGTGTGACTATGACATGTAACATGTAACAGATGTGTGACATTTTGTGAAATTCATGTATAATATCATACTAACCTAACTCTAAATTATAAAAATAAAATAAATAGAAATAAAAATAGAAATAAAAAATAAAAAAGTACACTGTCTTTGACTTTTAACACCACCACCTAGCTAAAATTCAGGTCTATTATACTACTAAGATTCACTATTAACCTTACAAATCTCTTATTCCTGTTATATGCAAGTCTATCTATCTGGAAATTACATCTCCATGGTGATACCATCTCCAAATTATACAAGCCCACCTTTCTCACAACACATCTTATGGCAGTGCTGTAACCATCCAGGTATTCCATTTTCTATGGTAGAGGTACTTCTATTCAGCTTGGTCTTTCATGACAGAGTTACCCCTATCAGTGTCTCAACACTGAAACCTCCACTTGGAGTAATAGGGGTTTTAATATTGAAACCCCAAGCATCTCCTATACTATTTATTTGTATATAAGATTAGTAGTTACACTATAATTCACTAGTCTGATAATTAATGAAGATCCTATTATCTGAAGTTGTAACCATATGGCAGACAAATAGCTAAGGTCATTTTACAAGTCTACTTATCTCCGAGTCCATTCTGTGGACTTCCACTCTGGTGTGAACTGTACCTGACAGTATTATCAGACTCCCAAGTTTGCTATCACTTCTGAGCAGTTCTATCTACTAAATCTTCTGTTGCAGTTCCATCTGCAATTTAACTCTACAATCTGCACTTCAAGTCCAAAATAGCTTTCTCTCACTGTAACTCTTCAACTCTGGTTTCACTTCTTAGAACACCCTTTAATACAATCTCATATTTCAGTGACCATCTGGCTTATCTGCCAAATGCTCCATGATGCTCAAGACAAATTCATCAAAGAGGCTATTCATCTCTGAAGTCTTCTTTTAGTACAATTTAATCTAGCTGAACAGTTTTGCCTGTTCCTGGCCCAAGTATTGTCCCTGTAAACAACGATCCTAACTGGGAGGATACTCCCACTACTAATCCTACTACTAATACTATTACAGCTAATAGACCTACTTTCTCTACTTGCTTATGGTCAAAACCCTGTCGGAGTGATGATACTAATGAACAATTGGCTGAAGTACTCAGCCAACTTGCTAATATACTTAATTATAATCAGACTTCCAGTTCTAATACTAATGCAAGAGAAAATAAAGCTTGCATCTCTAACATCTTCAGCAGTACTGAGCCTGATAAGCTCAATAATTTCCTGTTTCAATATCGTCTATATTTCTGCGCTAATCTAGTACAATTCAACATGGACATTGCAAAAATCAACTTTGCAATGACCTATCTCACTAGAGTAGTCCAGAACTAGTTTGAGATGGTTATCACAAACTTCATTCAGCTTGTATCTCTACAATCAGTAGACTGATTTTCACAAAATAAGTTGTGCTGGAAAGCCCCAAATGAGGGCTATCTGCATATATGTGGAATGTACAAAAGTGGCAACAAATGACTGAGATATCAGGCTATCAGTAGCTATAAAAGCTTCATCTGCTAATATCTCATAAATAGCTGAACAGATTTGCATAATTGAACTTGCATTGAAAAGTACTCATTAATTCATTTACAACAATATATAATACATCTCAAAGCAATAAGTATTGGTAAGGATACAAGTATATCAATGTAGTAACATAATTAGTTATCTTCTAAAATTAGCCTGACAGCTGCTATGACAGATGACAGCTCCTATCAAGTATGAGTTTTTGATCATGTGATAGAAACAGCTTGCGTACAGACTATCACTTTTTTATATATATACCTCTGTATCTGAGGGCTAGATCTCAGACTTAACAATGTCAATTATTCCTGTTGATATTTTTCATCATCTGTCAATCATCATATTCTTATACTGAATCTCTGAAACACTATTCAGCTCAAGTATTACAATCAGTGAGTATCTTATTTGTAATAGTGGGCCTCAACCAGGAAGACCAGGGCATCCTTTAAGACTGGCTTTCCAACTGGAACCTATTTGTGGATGAGCTATGTTGATATTTTGGTCTCTCAGACCTCATTGGTGAAGTGGCCAATATGTTGGACAATCTTTACATGAAGCCTGGTGACAAGATTTCCACTTATAATGTGGACTTCATATACTATGCCTTCCAATTAGGTTAGAAGAATAGTGTTCTGTGCCATCACTATTACCAGAGGCTCCCCAATCGGATCCAGGATCCCATCTCTACCTAAGAACAAGGAAAACCCACCTCATTCCAGAATATATATGCTTTAGCAATGACTATTGATCACTGCTACTAGGAGTATGACTGCAAATGCCGCTATGCAAGACAAGCAGAGAAAGAGGCCCTTGAGTCTCACTCTCAGATACAAGGGAAAGCCTCTACCTTTGGTCTTGTTATGGCTTCCCAGAACAAGGCAAATTTCTCTCTAGTAGGCTCATCTGCTAAGAACTCTTCCTCCAAGTCATCTCCATCTTCTACTCCCAAGAAACAATCCAATACCCTGTAGATGGACATTTCTTCCAAGCTGGCTAGCAATAGCAAGTTGACCAGTGATGAGTGCAAAAAGCATCTCAAAAACAACCTGTGCCTTTATTGTGGTATAGGAGACTACAAGCTGGACTTCTGTTCCAAGAAGAAAACCACAGTCATGCCCAAGGGCCACAGTGCTTCAGCAACTGCTTCTGAGAAACCCTCAGAAAAATAGAGAGCGACCTCCAGGACTCCACACAGACTGAGGGCCATATTGAACTTCTCTATACAGCAATGAGTCCAATCTGACTCAATGTATCCACTCTTTCTAATTCTCATTCACTCTTTGTTTCCCTTACCTCTCCCTTGATCCTTGGTCATAATCACCTTAATAAAATCCCATTCTGAGCTCTTATTGACTCTGGGTCTACTTATCACTTGGTAGACTCAAAATTCATGAATACTCACCATTTGAAGATATCTGCAACTCTTCTGGTTGCTCTCCACTTGTTTGATAGTTCATCAAACAGTACCATCTTCGAAATTGCCAACTTGCCCATAATTTTTTCCACTAGTGATTGTATGAATCTGGACTTCTATGTCACTTCTATTAATTCTTCCTGCTCTTTGGTCCTTGGATACAACTGGCTCACCCAATACAATTCACTAATTGACTGGATAAATAGGTTAATAAACTTCCATCCATCTTTGCAGGAAAATCTTGCTTCTTCTTGCATCACAGCCAACACACCATTGGCATCCCTATCCTTTCTGGACATCCTTCTGTATTGATCGGACTCCATGGTTTCCATATCTACATCTGAGACCTCCATGCTTAATCCTGGGTGATCTAATATCATTATCATTAGTGCTGCAGCATTCTTATGTGCATCAAAACTCCAGGGCTCCCACAATTTTGAACTTTGTCTTCATTCTTCAGACATTCAGGCTAACTCCACAAAATTTGCAAAAGCTCCTAATCTTTCCAATGTTCCTTCCAAGTATCATGAATTCACCAATGTTTTCAGCAGAACTAAAGCTGAAGCTCTTGCTCATTATTGTTTTTATGACCTCAAAATCAATCTGGAAGAGAGTGCTCAACCTCCAGTTGGTTCTATATACTCTCTTTTGGCATCTGAACAAGAAAATCTCAAGGAATTGATTGAGGAAAATCTTAACATGGGTTTCATCTGACCAACCTCATCTCCACACAGTGTACTAGTTTTATCCATTAAGAAGAAAGATGGTTTACTGTGCCTTTGTGTTGACTTCCACAGCCTTAAATATATCTCCAAGAAGGATCACTATCTACTCCCGCTTATCTTTAATTTACTGGACTCACTTCGCAAAGCTTGGATCTACTCAAAGATAGATCTTTGCCATGCTTACTATTTGGTTCACATTACCAACAGTGATGAATGGAAGACTGCCTTTAGAACACGCTATGGATCATTTGAATAGTCTGTAATGCCTTTTAGTCTTACTAATGCTCCCATGATTTTTCAGTGATTTATGAATGACATTTTCTCTGATCTTTTGGATGTCTATGTCATAATCCATCTGGATGATATACTCATCTACTCGAATAACATGTTTGAACATCACCAGCATGTAAAAGAAGTACTCAAGTGTCTCCGCAAGGCTAGTCTTTATGCTAAAGTAGAGAAATATGAATTTCACTCTAAGTCAGTAGAGTATCTGGGATACATCCTTTCTCCTTCTGGCCTTACCATGTCCAACGACAAAGTAAAGATTATTCAAGACTGGCCAGAACCCAAGAAAGCCAAAAATATTCAATCCTTCTTAGGTTTCACAAACTTTTACCGCCAGTTCATCTTCAACTACTCAGACATTGTTATTCCATTAACATACCTCATCTGAAAGGACATTCCTTGAAAGTTCAACTCCTTCTATCGAGATGCTTTCAACTTTCTCAAGAAAGTATTCATCTCTACTCCAATCCTTACTCATTGGATTTCTAATGCTCAACTCATTGTAGAAACTGATGCCTCAGACTATGCTCTCACTGCAATTCTCTCTATTATTAACAAAGATAATGAAGTTCATCCAGTTTCCTTTCACTCTTGCACTTTTACTGTGGCAGAGTTGAACTACAACACATATGACAAGAAATTGCTTGCCATCTTTGAAGCTTTCAAGATTTGGTAACACTATTTGGAAGGTCTAGCCTATCCTATTGATGTTGTTACAGATCATAAGAATCTTGAGTATTTTTCTACTACCAAGATGTTGATCCAGAGGCGAGTGCGGTGGTCTGAGTACCTCTCCCAGTTCAACCTTGTCATCAGGTTCCACCCTAGTCATCTCGGCACCAAATCAGATGCTCTCACTAAACAATGGAATGTTTATCCTAAAAGGGGGAATACTGGCTATGCCATAGTCAACCCTCACAACTTCAAGCCTATCTTCACTCAAGAACAACTTGCAGCCTCCATACAAGCTACCATTCTTCTTTTCTCTTCTCTCCACATAGCTACAGTTATAGATCTGGACACCTTATATCAAGACATCCTCTTAGCTCTCCCTAGTGACCTAATTGCTACAAAATACACCTCTGCAGATAGCCAGTGGTATATGGACCCAAACAGTCTACTCCTTCTTAACAACAGAATTTATATACCATCTGCTGGTAATCTCCACACATGTGTTCTCCAGTATAATCATGATCACATCCTTGCTGAACATTTTGGTCAAAACAAAACACTGGAATTAGTCTGCCATAAATACTCCTGGCCCAGTCTCTATGCTGATGTACAACAATTCTGCAAGTCCCATGTCACTTGTATGTGATTCAAACCACAATGTCACAAGTCCTATGGATCTCTCAAACAACTTCTCATCCCTGAACAACTATGGAATTCCATTTTTATAGACTTCATTGAGAAACTTCCATCATCCTCCAGATTTGATACTATCTTGGTCATAGTTGACTGGCTCACTAAGTAGGTGATCTTTATCCCTGCTCATGACACTATTACATTCACAGACTTAGCATGTCTGTTTGTCCTTCATGTGTTTTCCAAACATGGCATTCCTTTTCATGTTACCTCCAATAGAGGCTTGGAGTTTGTGTCAAACTTCTTCTGATCTTTAGGCACTACTCTCGATATGCGGCTTCACTTCACTTCAAGTTACCATCTCAAAGGTGATGGACAAACCAAATGCACAAATCAGACTCTCAAGCAATACCTCCATGTATATTGTAACTACCAGCAAGACAACTGGTCTGAACTTCTATCTCTTGTGGAGTTTGCCTACAATAATGCTTTAAGTGCTACTACTGGTGTTTCTCCATTTTTCGCTAATAAGGGATATCATCCAAACATCACTGTTCACCCCAAATGCAATATTGCTTCCTCCCAAGCTGGCAACTTTGCTGTAGATCTTGATGAATTACAGAGTATCTTCAAAGCTGAGATCTCTGCAGCCCAACAGCGTTATTAGAAATCTGCTAATGCATGATGTTCTCCCACTCCTGATTTCAAAGTAGGTAACAAAGTCTTTGTCAAGGCTCAGTTCTTCCAAACCACTCAGCTTTTAAAGAAATTCTCTGAAAAATATCTTGGATCCTATAAAATCATTGCCCAGCCTGGTACTCTATTGTTCACTCTCCATCTTCCAGAGTCTATGCACTCTGTTCATCCAGTCTTCCATGTGTCCATACTTGAACCCACCATGTCCAATACTTTCTCTGAGAGAATACAACCAATTCCCACTCCAGTCATAATTGACAGAGAACCCAAATATGAAATTTCTTGGATAGTAGATTCTAAAATCAATCACTGACAGGCATGCAAACTTCTGTATAAGATGATCTGGCTAGGGTATGAAGACACTGGAGACAAATCTGAATGGATTCCCACATCTAAACTCACTCATGCTACCAACTTGGTATCTGATTTCCACATCGAATATTCTGCCAAGCCCAGTCCTCTCCCATTGTCCTAATCACACTGTTGTACTTGTCCTCTAGGGATTTCCTTCATTATTTCTTTAGTATATTCTGTCCACTTATTCTCATTAACTCCCAGCTTCAGAGCATTTTTCAGGGTTTCTTTTCAGAACTTTTAAAACTTTTTTCATTTTATATTCTTGATTTTCTTACTTACACATTTAGATCACAAAAAAAAAATAACTATTAAAATAAAGAAAAAACAAAACTGCTAATTTTAGCAGAAGGTAGATGATAAAGTCCCCTCCTCTTGACTTTCCCCAGGGCCACCCTCAGACCCCTCCTCTTTATCTCCACTCTCTACCTTCTCATTCTTTCCTTCCAAATCCTATCTCTGCTCCATCATGGCCCCAATCCTCTCTGACTGAGCCATGTTTCTCTTCTAGCCCTCCACCAAGTCCTAGAGGGACCTCACAACTCCTTGTTACTCCTTCATGAGTTCCTGGAGTTGTTAAGATCGCAAAAAGTGGACTTAGTTTCTTTTTATTTTCTTTCTTATTTTTATTTTCTTTGATTTATTTTCTATTTTTTCTATTTTGAGAACTCTGGGGTTAGGGTTAGAAGTGATTGGTCATGCTGTCACATCAGTCACATCTGATGGTGTGACCACAACATTGATTACAGGACTTAAGAGAAAGAAGTAGAAGGTTCTGGAATAAAGTAACATTATACAACATGGATATCACATGTTGATCTCATGTCTTACATATGGTCATTTAGGGTAGGGTGCACAGTACTTAGCATGGACCATCTGTAGGAGTATATAAGATAGACTATCTTGTAAAGAGCTCTCTATCAAGTTCTCTTGTGTTTCTCTAATACAAGAGTTGTTCTTTTATCCAACCCTAAGAATCTAAGATCATAATAGGAGTGCCTTTTCAATAGCACTTAGAACTCCACCATAAGTGGGGATCATGGCCGGGATGTTGGTATTGGTATGGGGTACACACTGCTGCTTGATAATGATATACTCCATATATGTTAGAGATCGGCTAAGGGAAACCTATCAGTAAAAAAGAAAAACATAGAATAAAATTCATTACTCACCTTGAATTGTGTACCAGACAGTCCTGCCCAGCATGCACATATATTTCACAGAGATTAGCCTCCCCCAACTTAATCTCTATGTTTCCTCAATACCTTACTAGTTGTTTTCCTTTAGCATTTTTGGAAGGCCAGCAGTCTACATCATCCCCTCAGGGTACCTCCTTGTGCTTAGATCTCTCAGTGCTCTCCACAAGGGTGGCTTCTTCCTCTAGCACCTTGTCTCAGAGTTGTTGGATATACTGCAACATTCTCTTCTTCTTCTTCTTCTTCTTCTTCTTCTCCACAATCCTCTACTTCTCGGCTTCCTCTCTAGTTTTTCCTCTGCTCCCCTCCTTGCTTTCTGGGCCACATGCTCAGCCCAATGTAACTTTGCCGCTTCTTCCAGTTGGACTAGGAGCTGCTACTCCTCCTCATGTCTCTGCTATGCCTAATAATTTCTCAAGTTATTAGCTAATATCTTACTGTAATACTACTAAACCTTTACTTGCTTTTATTATAATACTACAAACCCCTACTTACTATTTCCTGATTATCAACTCATTTTCTCTAGCCACTAACCAATAAGCTTTCACTATTTAGTAATATTTAAGATTACTATATTGAAGTTTCTAACTATATAGTTCTACTATTCTGTAGTTAGATTACCAAATATTCTGCATAATATTCCACTTGATTGGAATAGACTCTTGAATACTAGAATAGCTATTATCTCTAGAAAACTCCATTCTATTCTCTTAGAATTTTTCTAGAAAACACAAACTCCACTAAACTCTATAAACTTTGTCTAGTTACTCTAACAACAAACAGAGCTTATGTGTAATGTCAATATTTATGGAGATTTCCAGAAATAGCACTAATGTCAGAATTGTAAACAATAGAACTTATTATTATTATTATTTATTTTTATTTTATTTTCTATTTACTTTTATTTTTGAATCTAGAATTAGGGTTAGCATAATATCATAGTCATTATCACAAATTGTTACACAATATGACTCAGTGTCACAACATCAGTCACAGTCATACAATACTATCACTTGATCACATATTACAATAAAACATAATAGAAACTTCTAAAAGGAATAATATCATTATAACATGTTTGACATATGTTGACCTTAAGAATAACATATGACCCTTTAGGATAGGTTAATGGTACTGTGGCATGAACCAGTAGCCTAGCATATATAAGGTAAACTATTCTGTATTAGGAACTTTCTTGAGTTCTCTTGTAATTATTCAATCCAAGAATATTCTTTTACTCTTACTTTTGAGGCTTAAGTCATAATATTAGAACTCAATAACCATCCTGAGACCACACAACACTGGGCCTTCTCTATTCTCTTTATATTCTTGACCAACAGTTAACATGATCATTAATCATTCTTGGTATAGAAGCTAGACCTTAGGTATAAAGAGAAGCTAGTTACTTAGCATAGGCAGTCATGGACATTAGTGACTAGACCCAGGCCACTAGCTAAATGTTACCCATTGTTTAAGTAGATAATGTCAAGTAGAATACTTGTATTTTTCATATAAAAGGCTTGTGCTATGGGTTTTCTTATAATCTGTTCATATAAAGCAATAGCATTGTCCATTAAGAAATGCCTGGCTTAGAGATTTCCTACTAGAGATAATAGTATAATAGTTTGATTAGGGTAGTAGTTAGTAAGACAGTAGAATAAGTAGTTAGTAAATGGTGTGAGGTAGAACAAAAAGAAGATTCACTAAACATCTATAGAGATGTTCACAGAGAAGTTTAACTTAGGGATCAAAGCTAATACTGGCTCCACTCCCTCACCTATATACAATTTATCATCATTATTACTATTACCATCTATAAGTCAACATAACTTAGAACAAATCATCTAGCAGCAATAGAATCAGCCTGTAACAATATGGGCACAACTCTAAATGTTGTTGGTAATAAGAGAAATAGGAGTAGGAGTGGCAGAGATTTCTAGGCTTAGTACTAGGTCTAATATAGAAGTGGCTATACCACAAACATTTAATGGGGATTCAGAAAAAGTGTCAGAATTTGTCATAGCAAGTAAGTTGTATTTGAGAATGAGAATGAGAGAAACAACAGTAAAAGAGCAGGTATAGGTGTTATTATATATATAAGATAGAGAAGTAGATATTTAGAAATAAAATATGATAGAGGACTTAGAAGCAGGATTATGGGAATTTGAGACAGTAGGAGAATTGTTAGAAGAAATATAAAATAAATTTGGAGAAGGAAATAATGAGTCAAGGAAGGTAGCAGAGTTAAAGCAGATAAGAAAAGGAGATAGGATGATAGAAGAGTATGTGTAAGAATTTAGAAAGATAGCAAGAATAAGTGGACATGAGAGAAGACCATTAGTGGAGGAGTTTAAGTAAGGAATGAATAGGAAAATCTGGCAAAAACTCTCATAAAGTCAGAATGTCAACCAAAATATATTCAATAGTGATACAAAAGAAAAGTGAAATTGAATAGAAGTTATAGAAAAAGAAAAAGAGAAGAAGAAGAAGAGAAAAGGAAAATTGAAAAAGAAGAAAAAAGAGAAGCAAGAAGAATTGAAAAGAAGTGGAGAAGACATAAAGAATAAGAGAAATGAAGACAGGAAAATAAAGAAAGAGCAATGTAAGAGAGAAAATGTTTTGGTTGCAGTAGATAAGGATATATAGTAAGAAATTGTAGAGCAAAGGAGCAAAGGAAGATTGCAATACTGCAATCTTTAAACAGGTTTGAGGTACTGAAAAGTAAGGTAATGAATATAAGAGAAGAAAGTGGAGAGAAGACAAGAAAAGATAGAAAGATAGTTTTGAGAAGAGATTGAAAAAGAAAAAGTTAGTGAAAGTAAGGAAAACAGTAGGAGAAGAAGAAGTATTAAGAGAGGTTATGGTAAAGATTGGGTTGGAGAGAATAGATATGTAGAAAGAAATCATAGTAGAGGCATTGTTGGATAGTAGAGCAACAGAGTTGGTGAGATGAGTTCAGAATTCACAAAAAAGTAGGAATTTAAACTGAAAAAAATTAAGAGACTTATTTATATGAAAAATATGAATGGAACATTTAATAAGGAAGGGCTGATGGAAAATACTGTGGAGATAAATGTTACAACTCAAAGATCTTAGAGTGGATTAATGAATAGAACCTTATATTGGGTTAATACAAGAGAACTCATAGAGAACTCTGTACAGGATTGTCTACCTTATATACTAAAATTCCATGGTCCATGCTAACTACTTCTAGCCTACCCTAACCAACTATGTGTTTGCCTTAAGGTCAACATATATTAAACATACTGTATGACATCATCCTTCCAGAATCTTCTATGCTCTTCTTTATAATATGTGATCATGTGACTGTAACTGTGGTATTGTTATGTGACTGATTTGTGACACTTTGTCACATCATATGACAGTTTGCAATAGTAACTGTGATGTTACAATAACCCTAACACTAAGTCTCAAAAAATAAAAATAAAAGAAAATAAAAAATAAAAAATAAAAATATTTAGAGTCCACCATCTTGAACTCTAACAATAAATATTTATTATCAAAGATATAGGGAGAGAACAGAGATAGATGTGATTAGTAGATAGAAGTAGAATGTAATCATAGGAATGCTATGACTAGCTCACCATAATCCTAAGATTGATTGGAAAAAAGGAGAAGTAAAGATAATAAGGTGTTCAGAAGAATGTGAAAAGAAGTGAGACCAAAGTAAGGAAAATTGGGGTAGCAAAAACAAAAACAAAAAGAAAAAAGAAGAGAAGAAAAAAGAAAAAATCACAGAAAAACAAGATGATGGATGTAAAGAAAGTAGTGAAAGAATAAGAGATTTTGAATGAAAAAGAAGCAGCAAGATCAGAGAAAGAAATTAGTACTAGAACAATTCCACAAGTAGATCAAGGTGTTTGGAAAGAAAATGAATGAATGAATACCAACAAGGAAGATATAGGACTATGCAATAGATTTAGAGAAAAGATTCATACCAAGAAAAAGGAAAGTTTATCCCTTGTTTAGAGAAGAGCAAGAGAAAGTGAGGCAGTTTATTTGAGAGCAGACATCAAAGTCATCACAGAATATGCTAGTATTCTTTGTAAAAAATATAAGACTATCAGTATCTTAATGAGTAAAAAGTGAAGAACAATTATCTACTACTACTTATTTTGGACATTATTAGAAATATTAGGACTAAGAAAGTATTTACAAAGATGAATTTAAGATAGAGATACAATAATATGAGGATTAAAAAGGAAAATAAGCGAAAAGTGGCCTTTATAACACCAGAAGGGTTATTTGAACCTACAGTTATATTTTTTGGCTTAACAAATCCACCAGCCATGTTCTAGGCTATGATAAATAAGCTGCTGAGAGATTTGATTAATATGAGGAAGGTAAAAAGCTTTATTAATAATGTGATGATAGAAATAGAAAGTAAAGAAGAACATATCAAATTAGTAGACAAAATATTAAGGAGAATAGAGGAAAATTACTTGTATATGAAGCCAGAAAAGTGTAAGTCGAAAGTAAGAGAAGCAAATTTCTGAGAAGTAGTAATTAGACCAGAAGGAATGAAAATAGAAGAAGAAAAAAATAAAAGCAGTATTGTATTAGCCAGTTCTAAAGTTAGTAAAAGATGTGTAAAAATTCCTAAGACTAGCATATTGCTATAAAATATTTGTAGAAGGATTTGCAAAGATAACAAGTATTATAAAATAAACTACTCACTTATTTGTAATATCTGAACTTTAAGTATACTTTTAGAGGTTCAGTATTAAGAACGAAAGAAGTAAACTTAGTTTATCTTTCTTTCCAATTTTTATTTTATTTTTGATTTACTTTTGTATTATCTATTTTTAGAACCTAGGGTTAGGGTTAGAGTGATGACCAGTTATGGTCACAAGTTACGAGATATGATGGAAAGAAGTAGAAGGTTCTAGAAGAAGTGATATCACATAGTATATGTCATAAAACACTTTGAACACCAGCAATTTTTATTTTATTTTATTTTATTTTTCTGACTTTATAGGGATTTCTTTTTCTTTTTCTTTTGGATGATGAAGAGGCACATGACATGTCACATGATGTGATGTCATAGGCCTAAAATATGATAGAAGGATCTAGAAGATGATGTCAGGGCATATATATACAATATAGTGGCCTTGAGGTGAACATGAGGTAATAGCATAGACTATGAGTACTTTGTATATATAGAACTCTAATTAAGCAGAGACTTCTTGTTGAGTTCTCTTGTGAACTTCCCACTCTAAATCCGATATTAAGAGATTTACTATACTGTGTGGTCATTTATCCTTGTAATAAGTGGTTGCTACAACAGTATATATACTATATGCTGACCTCATGCTTAACATATGATCATTTAGGGTAGGTTGCACAGTAGCTAGTATGGACCATCTAGTTAGGTATATAAGATAGACTACTTTGTAAAGAGCTCTCTATCAAGTTCTCTTGTGTTACCCAAGACAAGGTTTCACTTTTAAGTCAACTCTAAGGCTTTTGAGTTATAATATTCAGGAGTAATTTAAAAGTTCAATAATTATAACAATAATAATTAAGATCAATGTAAATGTCAATGATAATAAGAGATAATAATTAATGATTATTAATAAAAACTAATTTTTAGATTTAATTTTTAAATACAGAAGTATTTATATAAAATAGGAATAGTCTGTATACAAGTTGTTTCTATCACATAATCAAAACTCATATCTGGTAGAACTGTTATCTGTCATAGCAGATATCAGGCTAATTTTAGAAAGTAACTAATTATATTATTATATTAATATGCTTGCATTTCTATAAATACTAATCTTTATATGATGTATGATATATCATTAGAAACTATTTGATGAGTACTTTTCAAAACAACTCTGATTATAGGAATCTGTTTAGTTGTTTCTAAGATAATAGCCAATAAAACTTATAGTTACTGATAGTCTGATATCTCAGTAATTTATTATTACTTTTATACATCCCATATAGATACAGATAGCTATTATTTGGAGTTTTCTAGTGCAACTTAGTTTGTGAAAATCAGTTTACTAGTTATAAAAATATAAACTGAATGAAGTTTGTAATACTTTTATTTTTGGATCTAAGGTTAGGGTTAGTGTGACATTGTGGTCACTGTCACAAATAGTCACTGTTGCACTGTTTTTTTCTTTTTTTTTTTTAAATCAATGATTTATAACGCAGGGTGTGAGGGCAGACCGTGGTAACTACTTAGTAGCTACAGTACATTGATAGGCAAACAACATGATAAATGAAAAAGAAAAGGAAAATAAAATAAAGAAAAGAAAAAGAAAAACAAACCTTGCTACACTAACAGGATCGCTACATTACTGTACTCTACTTTCGAAAGAGTTCCTGTTGTTTCCTACCATGCCAGTCCCTATTGAAACGGTTGCGCCAGTAAGGACAGCTATAGCTATCCGCTTGATGGTCTCCTTTGCAATTCATGCATTTGAAGATGTGAGAGCAAGGCTCACCGTCTTTGGTGGCTGTTCGGTTTGCTTTTTTGTTGTCCATGCAACACCATGCTTTCTCTCTGTAGTGTTCGGTCGAGTGAGCTCCATAGTACTTGGCACATCTGGAGACATGAGAATGACAGCTGAGTGTTGAGTGGCCCCACTTCCAACAGTTCTTGCACTGAGGGATATCTGGGTTCGTGTTAGTACCTCGAACAGTAGCGATGTGGTATCTAATATTGAAGCATTGGTTGATGATGTTCTTAGCTACAGAACTGCTCTGGGAATCCCAGATGTCCACCCAAATCACTGCCTTGTTGGATTTGGTGAAGTTTAGAGCCCCTCTTGCGGGGAACCCTATTGAAACTACAGGAAGTGTTCAGTAGGGAGCTATCCCCCACCTACTAATCCCTTTGTACTGTCATGTCCAGTGGCCTCCTTGTTAGGAGACCTCCCTATTTGGTCTGCAGTCTAGTCTGTTCAACGGCCGATGGTAGGCTGAGCCTTTAACTAACAACCTCCCCATTATAGGTGCATCTAGGACTAGATCTGACTTAATGGCCTAAGCCTGCCAAGTAGGTCAGCATGGAGTTGCACCCATGCAGTACTCCAGGTGGGTTTTCCCATATCCTGGTGATTCCAATACTCCGGCTTCAACTTGAGCCTGAACTGGTCATTATTATACCAGCAGACCAACAGTGGATATAGATCTCTCAAGCCAGAGGAGGAGGACCTACCCCATTCTGCTATGGCCCAGTCATGGCAGAGGCACTACTCTCTGCTGTACCTTCCCATCCCCTAGCAGGTGGTTCGCTTATGCCTATAGGCGCGGATCCCCAACCTGACCAGAGTCACTGCCTTGCCACCTGCCAACCTAGTGAGTGCTCCAGAACAGGTCTAGACTAGGAGTTGTTTCCACAGTGTGACTAACTACCTCTCAGTTGTACAACCTAAAGGTGCAGGGTGTCCTATTCCTATCCTAGCTCTACCAGCCAGGTTTATACCAAACGGTGGGCTGAGCCCTTAACCAATTAGCCTCCCAGAATCTGATCCAACTAGGTGGGTTTATGCCAAACGGTAGGCTGAGCCTTTAACCAATCAACTCCCCAGGATCAGATTATTATTCCCCTCGTTCCCCATCTTATATTGACCTATCCTTTCAGTCCTAGTTATGGGTATCACCAGGCATAGTGCTCACAATGAGAACTAGCCTAACTACTTGGCCTTGTAAGATATACAGATCCTGCCCCCTAGGGAGTCTATTACTAGACCTTGCGTCCTGGCAGCAGTAATGCTTGCTAGTCCTATGGTATAACACCAATTATAAGAACCAAGAACCCCAGTGGGAGCCATATGATATTACTACCACATGGTCACAAAGTTAAGGTATTTGTGCTTGGAGGAAATTGAACCCTCAACCTTTTGAACACTCACTCAAGTGCTCTCACCAGGTCTTCAATGATTGAAACCACTAGACTACTGGGGCCTGCTGTTGCACTGTTACATAATTATATATCATAATAGAATATAATAGAAACTTCTAAAAGAAATAATATTATTATAACATATTTGACATATTAATCTTAAGAATAATATATAGCTCTTTAGGATAGGTTATTAGTACTGTAGCACAGACTAGTAGCCTAGCATATATAGATAGACTATTTTATACTAAGAACTTTATTAAGTTCTCTTATAGTTATCTAATCCAAGATTATTCTTTTGTTCTTACTTCTAAGCCTAAGTCTTAATAGAACTCTTATCTGCTTCAAGAGTTGGTTGATATCAAGTTGACTCATATTGTTATAGGAAAGAAGAAAATTAATTAGTGATAATATTGAAAATGAAAATGTATAGAATGGTAATAGAAAGAAGCTTGTACTAGTCTCACTTTTAGACTTATATTCTAAGCTTAAAGTAATTCTTGTAAGTGCTAGTAAGCTCTCTTCTTGTTCTACTTTATACTATCTATTAACTGCTTAAGCTACTAACTACTACCTTAAGAAAAAAGTGTTTGATTTTGGTTTAAAAAAACTATTCTTGTTATAATTGATGTCTCATAAACTCAGTATGAACTAGGGTAAAGGGTAATGACAACATGATTAGCTATACCAAAGTAGTCTCAGTCAGCACCTCATGTAGTAGGTGCTCTATCCTTGCTATCTTCTCATTATTCTATGACTCAATTATCTTATGTATTGTGGATCTTTTCCTTGTTGTACTTTCATATATATAGTATAGATGTACTCTTGTATCTTTACACTTTACCAATTGTATCTTCCCCTACTCTACTATCAAGTCTTTGCCTAAGTTATAACATAAGCTTAGTCTAAGATTATAACAATTCTACTCTAGATGAGATTTTAAGAACACTTATTATTCTCCTGCATATACTAGTTATAAGAAAATCAACAGTACAGAGCTAATAATAGAAGAATATAACAAATATATCCATACAATGTTATTATGCCTATTAAGCACTAGTAGGCTTTGATACAAAATAAATAGTTAAGTTTTTCTTGCCTAACTAGTATATTCCTTATACCTATAGTCTAGTAATTTTTCTTGACTAAAGGTAGTATTGCCTTCAGTTAAGGATAGTAAGAGAATAAGAGAAATAAAAGGCCCTATATTAAGCAGTCTTAGAAAAGACTATTAAGTTCTAATATTATAACTTAAGTCTTTAAGTAAAGATAAAAGTTATCTTTTGTATTGATTAATACAAAAAAACTCAATAAAGTTCTAAGTATAAGTTAGTCTATCTTATATACTATAGATTGTGGTCTGTATACACACTATATCTAATCTATCCTAAAGCCTATTGTTGTGGCAACTACTTATCACAATGACAAATGATAGCACAAGTGAGTAAATCTCAAAGTGGATATATTGTGGGTAGTTCACAAGAGAACTCAACAAGAAGCCTCTTCTTAATTAGAGTTCTATTTATACAAAGTCCTCATAATCTGTGCTACTTCCTCATGTATGCCTTAAGGTCACTATATTGTATACATATGCCCTGATGTCATCTTCTAGATCCTTCTACCACCTTCTAGGCCTATGACATTACATCATATGACATGTCATATGACTACAGTGTTATGTACCTCTTTATCATCCAAAAGAAAAGAAAAAGAAAAAGAAAACAAAATCTCTATAAAGTCAGAAAATAAAAGAAAATAAAATAAAAAATTGTTCATGTACAGAGCATCCCATAACACCTATATACTTTTCATAAGATCAATATATTGTTGTTATACTATAATGTTACCTATTTTATAACCTTTTATGTCCTTTTCTGTGTTATGTGATTGTGTGACATGTGACTGTGACCTGTGTGACCACCTTGTAATAGGTATCATACTTCTGTCATGCTATGTAACTTATGTAATCATCATATATAATATTATATCACACTCTCTTATCTAAGTTTAAAATCAAAAAACAAACTTAAAAATAAAATAAAGAAAAGGAAATAAAATGAAACCAAGTCCAATGTTTATAACTCTAATAATTAGTGGAAAAGATAACAAATCTAAATAGGCATTAGAGGGAGAGCAGGAGAGAAGAGAAAAGATTAAAAAATAGATGGAAAATAGAAACTTAGGTATCAAGGACAAATACTAGTAGGGTATAATAGCAATAGTTGCTATAGTCTCAAGTTTGGCTTAGAAGATAAGAGATTTCTCAATAGTAGCTGCTAGCAGGGTTTACACCAATGAAGAAAGTTGAGAGAACAAACATGGTTATAGTATATTCAAACTAATAGGCAAAGTTTGTGTCTAAACAAAACTCATGTGCTATAAATACAGATTGTAAAAGAAATCATTATAGTTATGGAAGATTTGGTCATATTGCAAGAAACTATAGAAATTAGAGAATGGTAGGATAAGAAAGAAGGCTAGAGTACAGAAGTAATCAAAACACTGAGAATAATTTAAATAGAGAAAAGAACTTAATAGTTCTTGATTAAGCTCTTATAATTACAATAGGCTGGAGGGTGAGATAGCATAGTAATAATACCTCCCCTACTATGTATATTAAGTCTACTCCTATCCTATTGTAAGGTTGTGGGTTTGATCCTATAATAATCCCATATATAAGCATGAACTATCATTGTATTCTATATAATAAATTGTTGATTCAAAAATAAATAATTACAATAGATTTGTAATGCTTTCTAGAATAATAAACAATAAATTTTGCTATAATCTAGACAATAAGGATATTGTTGGATAGTAGTACAATAGGGCTAATAATGAGTTCAGAGTTTGTAAGGAAGCAAGGATTTAAGTTAAAAAAAATAGAAAACCCAATATATATAAGAAATGTGAACAGTTTCTTCAATAAAAAAAGACCTATTAAGTATATAGTAGAGATGAATTTTATTAGGAGCAAAGAGAGAGAATGGAGACAGATGTGATTGGAAGGTAAAAGTGAAGTATAATTTTGGGAATGCTATAGCTAGCTCACCACAATTCTAAGATTAACTAGAGAATAGAAGAAATAAAGATGATGAGATGTCTAGAAGAATGTAGAAAGCAATAAAGACCAAAACAAGGAAAACCAGGGTAGCAAAAATAGAGAGAAGAGAAATAGAAAGAGAAGGGAAAGAAGCAAGAAGAGAAGGAACAAAAAAAAAGGAAAATAAGAAAAATAAGCCAAAAAAGGAGAGGATGATAGAAGTCAAAAAGATAGTAGAAAAATAGGAGATTTGGGATAAGGAAGAAGAAGTAGCAAAATACAAAGAAAAGGCCAAGAAACTAGTATCTCAAAGATTTCACAAGTAAATTTACATCTTTGGAAAGAAACAAGTAAGAGAATACCAATAAAAAAGTTGTGGAATCATGGAATAGAGACAAAGGAGAGGTTTATGCCAAGGAAGGGGAAGATGTATCCATTATCAAGAGAGGAGAGAGGAGAAGTATAAGAGTTTATTGAAGAATAATATATATTAGACTCTCAAAATTGCCTCAAACAACATCAGTATTTTTGTAGGAAAGAAGAATGGTAAGAAGCATATAGTATAGAATTATAGATATTTAAATGAATGAACAATTAAAAACAATTATCCTTTATCTCTAATTTTGAATATTATAGAGAAAATTAGTACTAAGAAAGTATTTACTAAATTAGATTTACAATGAGACTATAATAATGTATGAATAAAGAAGGGAGATGAGTGGAAGGTGGCATTCATGACTCTAGAAGGGTTATTATAGTTATGTTCTTTGGACTAACAAACTCTCTAATAATATTCCAAATGATGACATAATTGTGAGAATAAAAGAGGAGGAAGGATATGATGAGATAATAAAAGAAGTAGTAAAGAGGTTAGTGGAAAATGATTTATATGAGAAAAATACAAGTGGAAGATTAGGAAGATAGGGTTCTTAGGAGTAGTGATTGGACCAGAGGAAATTAAAATGGAAGAGAAGAAGGTAAAGAAAGTATTGGACTGGCCAACTTTAAAAGAAGTTAAAGATGTACAAAAGTTTTTGGGACTAGCCAACTATTATTAGTAGTTTATTAAAAATTTCACAGTTATAACCAGATCATTACATAATTTAGTGAAAAAAGAATCAGAAGAAGGATTGGACAGAGAAGCAAGAAAAAGCATTTCAGAAGCTAAAAGAAAGATTCATAATAGAACCAGTGTTAGTAGCACTAGACTTAGACAAAAAAATAAGAATAGAAGTTGATGCATCAGATTATGTGACAGAAGGAATTTTATCTATAAAATATGAAGATGGATGATAGAGATCTGTAGCTTTTCTCTTAAAATCTCTAAATAAGACAGAGAAAAACTACAAGATTCATAATAAGACAATGCCAGCAGTGATAAGAGGGTTGGAAAATTGAAGACATCTATTAGAGGATGCCAAGTTTAAGTTTGAAGTTTGGACAGACTATAAGAACTTAGAATATTTTATAAAGGTATAGAAATTGAACAAAAGACAGGTCTGTTAGGCACTTTACTTGTTAATATTTGATTTTATCTTGAAACATATACTAGAAACAAAAATGGGAAAAGCAGATGGACTTAGTAAGAGACTGCACTAGAAAGTGGAAGTAGAAAAAGATAATAAAAACCAAAAATTAATTAAAGAAGAATGGATTTGTAACTTAGTAGAAGTAGTAATAGAAGAACCTGAGGTAAATATATTAGAAAAAATAAAAGTCGCTTGGGGTAAAGATGAAGAGGTAGTTAGAGTGATAGAAGAGATGAAGAAGGCAAGAATTGAGAGAATATGAATAGTAGGCAGAAGAAGATTTAGTGTTAAAGAAAAAAAAGATATATATACTAAAGAATAAGAAGTTGAGTAGAGATAATCCAGTTGCATCATGATATACTGGTATTTGAACATGGAAGAAGATAAAAGATGACAAAGTTGGTAACAAGGAATTACTAGTAGCCTGGAGTAACAAAAGATGTAGAGAAATATATAGACAGTTGTGATATATTAAAGAATGAAGAATAGGACAGAGATATTAGTGGGAAAGCTCAAGTTGAGTGAGGTACTAGAGAAACTATAAATATATCTAACAGTTAACTTTATTACTAAGTTGCTATTAGTAGCAGAAAAAGATGCAATATTAGTAGTGTATAATAGGTTGTCTAAGATGACATATTTTGTGGCAACAATAGAGAGAACATTAGCAAAAGGACTAGCAAGGCTATTTAGAGATATCTGAAAAAGTTTGAGAAAACTAGTGAAAATGGAAGTTAGTTTCTCCAAAGAAGAAATCTTGAAGAGAAGGGTAATGTCAAAGTTGAAGATAGTAGACTTTATTTTATTTTTATTTTATTCTCATTTTTATTTTTTTCTATTTATTTCTTATCTTAAACTTAGGGTTAGGGTTTAGCATAATATCACATAACACAATCACAGTTATAGTTATATAAAAGATTATAGAGGGTTCTAGAATAAGAATATCATACTATATATCAATGATATGTAAATACACATGCTCTTTAGAATAGACTAGATTTAGTATAGCATAGAATATCAGCCTAGTGTATATAAGATAGACACTTTGTACTTGAAACTCTATTGAGTTCTCTTATGTTATCTAATACAAGGATAATTTTTTTTTTGCTCTAACCCTTAAGCTTAAATCTTAATAGTTAGAATAACTAGACAAAGATAGTAGTATTTCAGCAGAGTTTACAACTTCAGAAAAATTCTAAGTGCTATTGTCCAATAGTACTATATATATAACTTGTCTCTAAAGAAATCCTAAAAGAATAAGATTATCATATGTTAAGTTCACTCATTTCAAAAACTATTCTCTATAGTAGTGATATCTTGTTTAATTTCTAATAAAAGCTTATCTTCTATAATAGCCTTATTTTCTACAATAACAGTGGTAATGTAATCAAGTCTAATCCTACAAATACTCTATCTTTCCTACCCAACTCAACCTTTCATGGTGTAGTTCCCCTAATTTCCCTTATTAACCTCTCTCAGTATCTTACCTCTGAAATCTCTGCTTGGGACTGTACTCTAAAGCCCTCGGATATCTTCTATAATTTATACTTGTATATAAAACTAGTAGTTACACTATAATTTACTAATTTGATAATTAGATATTCAAGTTGAACTCAATCTCTAGTATTCTTTAGTAATATACTATTATTAGCACTCACTTTCTTTGGACTTCATTTCATCTTCTGAAATTGCAACCATGTAGCAGACAGACAGTATAGCATATAAGCTAAAATCAAGGTTATTCTGTAAAGCTTATATTATTATACACTTTGTATGAAATTTTCATACTTAGTATATCCTAAGCTAATTCCATAGGCTTTTCCCTTCTAATGTAAACCATATCTAACAAAAATAGAATTTCCTAGAAATAGCAGCTACTTTAAATATCTAGAAGTTTATACTAATTAAGCAAAATATTAGACAGAATATTTGGTAACATCACTACAGAATAATGAAGCTATATGGTTAGAAATCTTAGTAGAATGTTACTAGATAGTAGAAGCTTATAGTCAGTGGCTGAAAAAGGTAGGTTAATAGTTGTGAGAGAGCAAGTGGGTATTTATAAAGTACTATGAAGGTTAAGAAAGTCTAATAGTATTATTTGTCACATCCTGTGTTCTAACATCATTTGTCCCAACCTACAGATTGTCAAGAATGAAAGAAGTAGACTTAGTTTATTTTCAGTTTATTTTCATTTTCCTTTTAATCTTTATTTTCTTTTTAATTTATTTTCATAGTTTCTATTTTTAGAACCTAGGGTTAGGGTTAGAGTAATGATTGGTTACAAGTCATAAGATATGATGGAAGGAAGTAGAAGGTTCTAGAAGAAGTGACGTCATATAGTATGTACACTATATGCTAACCTCATGCTTAACACATGATCATTTAGAGTAGGCTGTGCAGTAGCTAGCATGGACCATCTAGTTAGGTATATAAGGTAGACTACTTTGTAAAGAGCTCTCTATCAAGTTCTCCTGTGTTATCCAATACAAGGTTCTACTCTTAAGTCAACTCTAAGGCTTTTGAGTTATAACACAGATAACCACTTACTTCTATCTGTATTCCTAAATCTCTTCTGGTATAGATCAAACCTATCTATTTCATCTTAGATATCCTTGCTAATCTAAGATAACTCTATAGATATTTCTTTCTTAATATTTGAGGATCACCTATAACTAGAATAATTCACTTAGCAGTTATATTTCAGATAGCTACCATAGATATACTAACTAGTATATAATCCAGTAGCTTATACTATAGTAGTTATTCTAAAAATCAACTAAAACTAGCACTCTTCTTTTGATATTAGTAACAATATACCTTATCATCTTCTAGTAGTTGTTCCACTCTCTAAGTCACCAGTTCTCAATCCAAAATATGTAATTCATGTAACTTATAGAGGTGCAGTACTTAAGCTGAAGCTAAAGGTCATTCTGTTCCATCTTCTGTATTCTTGAATAACACAAAACTACTTAGTTCTGGACTTCCAAGATGTTCTTCCAAATCTTAGACAATAAGATGTAAGCTATATCTAACATTATTATAGTATTAGTATAAAGCTTGGGAAACAAGATGACCATAGGATTGATTTGAACTTTGGTGGATATTACAAACTTGAATTTAGATGAAATAGAAGGTCTTCTTATAACAGCTTATACTTTAACACTTCTAAGAAAAAATTGTAGGCGACTTGTTGCAAATAGTATACTATAGACTATAATTAAGCACTATGTAATAAATTGTTGACCAAAAAATAAAAGAATAACATGTATATATACAAATCTATAGATAATATTTGAGTAACTCATTTTAAGTACTATACTGATTACAGTCATAAGTATGAATAAGCAGAATATTTACTAATATTTCTTTCTGTTCTTCTAAAAGTTTTTTCTATCTTGCCAATATACTCTAGCTTCCAAAAATATGATGATGGTCATGGAGATATTAGACACAGTTCACACCTTATTATCTGAGATCCAATAATAGGCTCTTGAAAGTCTAAATAAGTAATTGTATATTATCCAAGTATGTGAAATGATCTTCAGCTTCAGCTTGTATGTTGTACCTCTACTAGTTACACTGGTTGTATATTTCAAAAGAAATACTCAGGATATGATGGATAGACAAGTTTCTTAGAAGATAAAGGGTGTGTTATTGCTAACACCAGAAGTTGGTAACATTTTTACTCAATTTTCAGTTTAAAGCTTTATAGTATAACTACCAGCTTATATATATACTAAGTATGGTATCTAGAATAGTTATCTGGAAATTAAGACTACTAAGCAAATTACTCTGTTTTTGTAATCCTCAAATGTCTGAGATAGAAATCCATGAAGTTGTTAAGAGTCCAGTAAAAATATCTAATATGAAATGAAAGACTGTAATCTGTACTAAAAGTGATTGGTAGATATAAATGAGGAAAGAGGTATTATCTGTGGTTTGGAATAGATATGGCTAGATTAGGATGTGACAAGAAATAATAATTTGTATTGGGATCATTGTGAGTCAAAAAGTGGTCTTCAAAAATATATTGCTTCTTCCTCTTATATTACTATCTTATATAGTAGCACCCTACAGAGATTTAATAAATATATTGTTTCATTTTATTACAAATTCTTAAAACAACTCAAGAATATTCTTTATAATAGTATTAATAGATATTGAAATAGATATACCTAGAGGTAGGTCAAGCTCTACTAACTCTAATAGTTTTAAGGAATTGTTCATATAATCTAATATATTATCTATGACCTATGCAGATAGAGTTCAAGCTTTAGCTAATAACTCTATATATGTAGATTAAGTTGAAAACAAAGACTTCAGAGTCTATCTCTCTCCTATATGACTGTCAAAGAGAAGATTAACAACTCTACTAATCTAGTGCCAATGTTTAAACCTACTCATACTTTCTATAAGGTAGAGATAAACAATATGACTACTACTCATAGCCTAGAATTAACAGTTATTCCATATACTGTTAATCAGCCTACAGATCCACAGTTATAGTATGGTAACTTCTATCCTATCTCTATTTTTGGTATGAGTGAATATTTGAAAGATAATACTAAAAACATCATGTGCTCACTTTTTAGAATTATGGCCTTTATTAGGCAATACAAATTATAAAACAAGAATTTTAGAAACATTTCTCTCTCTAAGTTTGGCTTTGCAGCATAAAACCTTCTCTTAACTATTTATGAATCTGGCTTGGATAAATTAGCAGCTAATAAAAAAGATGGCAAAGATAAATAGGAAGATATGTCTAGAATCCCTCTTCCTATTCTCTCCTAGTCTAGCAAGAGTATTTTGGCCAAGTTGAAATTTTTCAAAGATAACCAAACATTGAATTTAAACAGTTAGAACAGTAAGCTCTCATATGCTCAGACTTCTAAGAGTAATGTTAAGAACTTTTTCAAGATCAAGAATATATTCTCCAAACTATCTGTTGATAAAATTTTAGAAATACACAATGTCATTAACAAGTTTAATCAGAAAGATAAACTTAAACTTAATATGACTATGAAAGATCTCTTTAGAAAACAAATTATCATTCTAATAAGGATAAACTGTTAGAGTTGAGAACAATGGACTTGGAATATTTATTTTATTTAGTTCTATTTTATTTAGAAGAAGAAAATAAATGGAGATGTAATGTCACAAATGTGTGACACCTGTCATATTGTGGTCACATCATGTCACAGTCACAATATCATGTAATACAGAGAATATTATAAAAGATTCTAGAACAAATAATATAACAAAAGTATATTGGCCTTATAGATAATATATGGATATTAGGGTAGGCTAGATACAATATAGCATGGACCATGAACCAAGTGTATATAAGATAGAGTAGTCTATACTAGGAACTCCATTGAGTTCTCTTGTGTTATTCAATATAAGGATAGTCTTTTATCCTAACTTTTTGGACCTAAGTTATAATATGAATAATATGCAAAGATTAATAGTGCAATCAAATATGCATGTTGCTAACATTAACAGACTATCACAAATGAGCTACTTACTGGTTGTGATGCTTGAACTTAATAGTGTTTCAGAGGTTCAGTATAAGAAAATAATGATAATAGGTAATAAGTAGTATCAACAGGAATAATTAATGTTATTAATGTTATGAGACAAGAGTGTGGACAGACTTTGGCTAAGGTTAGAGTTAGTGGACATAGAACAGTAGTAATATTATTAGTCTATAATGGAGGAAGAGCACATGACCTGAAAGTCATGTAATATAGGCTAGAGTAGTCTAGAGTGATCTGGAAGGACTTAGGGTCTAGAAGAATCAGGAGGAGTCTAGAGAAGAGTTAGGGTTAGGGATGACATCAAGAAATAATGGTTTCTCATGGTGTACACATAGTGTATACATGTACAACAAAGATTAAGAGTATGACATCAGAACACATGTATATAGCATGGTAGCCTTATGGTGGATGAGTAATAGGACATAAAGTCGATGTATGGACATTAGGGCAGGTAGATATTATTGTAGCATGGACCATGTTGTATTTATATAAATAGAAGAACAATGTAGTGAGGGCTCCTTGTCAAGTTTTCTTGTGATCTCCACTACTAAACGGCCTATTGAGAGCTTTGCTGAAGTAAGCATACTACAAGTGTTGTTTCGGCAATGTTATAAGACGAGTATGTGGACAGACTTTGGCTAGGGTTAGGGTTAGCCGGACATATATAAGTATTATAATTATTAGTCTACAACGGACATAGGGTTAGGAGATAGGCACGTGACCTGGAAGTCATGTGATAGAGTCTAGAGCAGTCTGGAAGGACTTAGGGTTTAGAAGGATTGGGAAGAGTCTAGAGATAGAGTTAGGGTTAGGAGATGACGTCAAGGGACATGGGTTCTTCATGGTGTACACATGATGTGCACATGTACAGCGGAGATTAAAGGTATGACGTCAAGGCACATGTAGGAAGCATGGTGGCCTTATGGAAAACACATGTGGATGAGTAATAGGACATGAGGATAGACATGAGGTAGACACATTGTTGTAGCATGGACCACTTGTAAGTTATATAAATAGAGGAGCAATGCAGCGAGGGCTCCTTGTCGAGTTCTCTTGTAATTCCCCTACTCTTTACTTGATAGCCCATTGGAGAGCTTTGCTCGTTGTGAGATCATTTGTCCTTGAGTGATGAGTGGTTGCTACAACAATTAAGTCTGAGGTCTAATCCTCAGACACAGAAGTATATATATAAAGAAGTGATAATCTGTACACAAGCTGTTGTAATCACATGATCAAAACTCATACCTGATAGGAGCTATTATCTATCATAGCAGCTGTTAGACTAATTTTAGAGGATAACTAATTATACCACTATATTGATATGCTTGTATCTCTATGAATACTTATTTCTATGTAATATACCATATATCATTAAAAACAGTTTGATAAGTACTTTCCAATGCAAGTTTGATTATACAAATCCATTTAGCCATTCATGAGATATTAGTAAACAAAGCTTTTATAGTTACTGATGGCCTGATATCTCAATTGTTTGCTATTGCTTTGGTACATCCCATATATGTGCAGATAACCCTTATTTGAAGCTTTACATCACAACTTAGTTTGTAAAAATTGGTTTACTAGTTGTGGAGATACAAGCTGAATGAAGTTTGTGATACAGGCTTTTCAAGGAAATTAAATTAGAAATCATGGTTAACTTTATTCAACCTAACAATGAAGATATTATTATTACAACTAATAAGATAACCACAATCTCAGACTTGAATATTGTAGAAAAATATGTGAAAGACTTGAATAATGTAGATTCAAGCAATACTATAAGTCCTAGGCTTTCTCAATCAAAGTTCTATCTAAAGATTCTAGATATTCTATATTGTGTTGAAGACACCAATCTCTCTATTACTGCAGACATTGTTAAGAGAGGTATTCAAACCACTTATATCTTTAATGATATTGTCTTAACATCTTGTTTGTATATCATCAAAGCATTTCCCAAATCAGACATAGCTATTATATAGGTTGATATTTAGAACTCCCAAAACAGTACAAAAGATTGGTTACTTATAAATAGGTGTTTCAATATAACATATCATATTACTACTATCAGAGAAACCAACATGAATTCTAGCATCTCATAATACAAAAACTACTGGAAATAGGAATTTATGTGTTAAATACATTGGTCTAAATATCTAAAATGTAATGGTCCATGCAAACTTGAATACTATAGAGATATAGCATGATGTTACAAAGCTAACTTCAAGACTAACCCCTAAGACTTGAAGCTCTGAAAAGAGAATCTTATACTTATACATTCAAATGTATTAACTGTAAAAAAGACTATCAAGCTGATAGCACTAACTGTCTGTTTTTGAATCATAGGTTCAATAGGGAATAATATAACAAGAAAACACAAGAGCTCCAAGAAATCAAAGCTAACTTAATTTAACTGTAGATGGGGGCAAACAATAATCCTGAAATCTTTCAACATTTTTCTGCAGAACATTTATAAGAACAGGCTTCTCACTAATACTATTTTAGAAAATAACAAAAATTTTGACATTTTATTTATACAAGAACTGCCCTGGTTAATTATTCATCAAATTCCAAGCTCTATATCTAAAAAGAAGAAAGATATTATTAGTACTCCTTACTACCCTTTCTAAATCACATTTACAAGATTAGCTAACTTCAACAATGACTATTCAAAGATCATTACATATATCAACATCAAACTAATCAGTCTTTGCTTTTCACTAAAAAAAGACATATTTAACCATTGAGATATTAATCTTATTTTTTTTAATCAAGATACTATGTACTTCATTATAAACATCCATTTAGACAATCATCAAAATACCTTAAAGAATACTAAGATAAATTTAAACAATGTCCTAATTATAATAGAGAACTTGAATATTAGAAACAGTGATTAGAATCTATTATATTCTTATCACTCATTATACATAGATACTCTTCTTAAAGTAGCTAATATTTTTGATCTAGACTTATCTACACCTATCAACCTAGATTTCACTCAATTTTTGAATAACTTTCAAGATTTAAATTCAGTATTAAATCTTATGTTTCTCAGAAAAGTGTTGGAAAAATTTAATAACCACTTAATTTCTCTAGACTTTTGAACCTTATCAGATTATACACTGTCAAGAACAAAAGAAGTGGACTTAATATTTTTCTATTTTCCTCTCTCATTTTTATTCTCTTTTTGATTTATTTTCTTTTATTCTATTTTCAGAACTAGGGTTAGGGCTAGAGTGACAAGATCACACTGTCACACAGCAGGTCACATCAGATGACACAGTCACAAGTCATATGACATATGGAAGGATGTAGAAGATTCTGAAAGGATGACATTATATAATATATAATACACATATTGATCTTAAGGCATACACATGGTCATTTAGGGTAGGCTGTAAATAGCTCGCACAGACCATTAGGTATTTGTATATAAGGTAGACAATCCTGTATAGAGTTCTCTATTGAGTTCTCTTGTGTTAACCCAATACAAGGTTTATCCTCTTAACCAACTCTAAGGTTTTGAGTTTGTAACATACACCTTTATTAGTGTCTATTATTGTAAAGGAAAAATTTATTCAAGAAGAGAAATAGTCTATTGTTAGAAATAGTGATAAAGAAAAAAAATTCATTAATAAGCTTAGATATAAGTTAGATTCTATAGAGATGGCTAACATTACCAACTACAAAGAACTTGAATACACTACTCAAGAATTTACATCTATTATAGAAGATTTTTGGAACTAATTTTCAAAATTGATCAATATTACTAAAAAATCAAAAGTATAGTGGAACAAAAAATACAATAGAGATCTAGCTACATATCAAATGTTCAAAAGTAGAACTGATTGAATGAATTATACAAAGACAGTTAAAATAGCAAAAAAGTTTTTTTTGACAGCAAAATTCAAGAAATTACATTGTCTAACAGGAGACCATGAAATCTTATAAATTGTGCCAAAAAATACAAGTTATTAGCTATAGAAGCCATTAAGTTCAATGGCCTTCCATACAATTACTTGAACAATTTGTAGAATGCTTTACACCAATTGTATAATTCAGCTCAAGACTAACCTATCAATTTCCACATTCTTGACAAAATTCCTTCATGTTAACAAGTAGAGTAACCTCCCTTTTCTAGTGTGAAACTTAAAGATGCTATTAATAAATGTAGTAGTTTGTCTACTCTAGATTCAGACCATGTATTATAGACTTATCTTAAAGAAATAATAAATAATGACAAATGCTGTTCTAATTATTCCTAAACCAAATAAACTTTCATATAATACTTTAAATGCATTTCATCCCATTATTCTCCTCAATATGCTAGAAAAATCAATTAAAAAGTAATAAGCAGTAGATTTCAAATCTATACTATTGTGTCAAATTTCATCTATACAACCCAATTGGGAGACATCAAGCAACATTTAACAACAGATACCAATATCTTCTTAATCTTATACATATAAAATGGGTAAAGGGTTTTCATACAAGCACTCTTATATTTGACATAGTGCAATTCTTTCTCTCCTTGAATCATTATTTACTCTCAATGATTCTAACCAAAGTGGGTTTTGACTCTAATATCTCTCTTTTTTTCTCTAATTATTTAATTAAAAGACAGACCCAATATACTTGGAACAATTTTATTTTATCTTTCTTCAGAGCTGACATTGGTATTGAGTAGGGCTCCACTCTCTCACCTATTTTATCTGCTCTTTATATTACTCTGATTTCTTATATTCTAGAAAAAAGAACAAAAAATCTATTAATTCCTATTCCAATTTCTTGTTTATTGTTTGTTGATGATAATCTTTTTATTTCTTAGGAAATTTTTTTGAAAAATCAAATGCAAATCTTTTTTGTAGTTATAAAATTATTTCTTCTCTCTTTAAACAATTTGATCTTGTTATCAAGTATGATAAGTTTAAGATTTTCCATTTTTCTAGATCAACAAAGAACTTTAACCCCTTTTCTTTAAATCTGAAACCTTTAGGAAGTGCTATTCTTAAACTAAAGGACACTTGGCAATACTTGGAATCTTTCTTTGATAGAAAACTCTTGTTTTGATATCACACCCACTACTATACTAACAAAGCATGATCTACCATCAAAAACATAAAAATACTAGAAAATTCAACAAGATGATTATTACCAGTGTACAAATAATTTTTATACTGTACATGTATACTTCCCATTGTATTATATAGTTTCCAGCTCTGGTATTTCAAAGAAGTACTATTATACCACTCTCTCAAAGATCTAAAAAAGATATAAAGAAGAGCAGCTCTTTGGATTATAGATGTTTTTTAAATATCACCCTCATGAGAAATAGAGGCTGTTGTTGGTCTTATCTCCATTCATTTTTATCTTGACAAGATTAGTGGTCAATACCATCTCTGAATATCATTACTTTCTAGACAACATACTATTAACTTTCTCTTGGATAAGCATTATTCCAAGAAAGTCAAACCTCACTATATAACAATTTCTCAACTCACAGCCAAGTAGTAATCAAAAATCAAGAGTCTGATAGTAAACACCAATAACTGCTTGAATGAAATTTTTCCTTCCTTTGACAGTTTAAACAAAGAACTTTCTCCAGATTTTTGTCTGGTTGATTCTTTCTCTAATTATTTCTTTGTTCTATCAGTCAACCAAAAAGACTCCAAATTAGTTACTGCTCATTGAAACAGACTAGACAACATCTACAAAGACTCTCTTATCAAACAGGACATTGTAATTACCATAGCAGATGTGAGTATTAAAAACAATATAGCTACCTTGATCTCTTATACTTGCAGAGGTCAAGAAATCATTACCAAAACTACTCATCATACAACTAACATCAACTTTACTAAAGCTGAACTCTTTGCTATCAAATATAGGATTAATTACACTATACATTTACTAAACATCAATTATATTATCATTATCACAAATGTTATTCCTACAACCAAATGAATCTTTGATATATTGATTCATCCATACCAATTACATTCCATCACCATATCAAAGAATCTGAAGAAATTCTTCAATAAAGATTCTAACAAAATTGTTGAATTTTGAGACTGTCTTGTTATGATCACCTCCTCATGTCTTTAGCATGACTTCAACATGTTTATAGGATTCAGAGTTTAATGCAATAATCAGCTGTACTATAGAAGATATCAGTCAGTGCCTCATATAGTAAGCATTGTTTTCTCACCTTTTACTTATTGTTTCCTCTTTGTCTCCTCATAGATTATGATATTATTCCTCATGTAAACCATGTGATTGACTCCTGATCTTTTGGTATATATAGTTGTAGATACACTCTTGTATTCTTATGCTTTACCAATTGATCTATCCTTCTATCCTTACTCAAGTCTTTGCCTAAGTTGCAACCTGAGCCAAGCTTAAGGTCATAACATATCTGGACAGTATTAAGTGGTCCTCACATATACTAGTTGATAAAGAGATAAAGTATCTCAAAATTGACTTTGTACTCCCAAGCAAGTTATTATGGAAGTTCTGCAGAAAAGAAGAGTGTAATTCCATTGTTCAAAAATAGCAAATATTTTTCCAAGTATTGGAATTCAAAGGGAGAAAATTCTTTAAGTTGAACAATAATGACAACATACTGATTCAGTCTGACTTATACCAAGAATAGAGCATGGCTGAAACATTTTGGCTCCTCAAATTCATTATATGCTTGAGTCACCAGACTGATTATGAATCATGCACCAATCAGTGAATATAGGCTTAGGTTTTTTCCCAAAGAACCTATTGCATGTCTATGCAGTGATTATCCCATTGAAACAAGGCAGCATATTCTTTTTGAATGTCTGCAGTACAGAAAGTTTTGGAATCTGAAGAAAAAGTCTCTGAAAAATATTCTAACTTTTCTAGAGTTCAATTCTGGAGTGCTTTGCTTCTAGAAGAACATCATATAAAAGAAAGGTCTTTTCTTTTGTCTTTAATTAAGTAATTACAATTGTGTAATTACCATGGTCTACCATCATATCCTGTGTAATAAATTGTTGATTTTTTTTTCAAAAAAAAGTGGTCTCTAAAAATAACAAGTATAAAGTGAGAGAGTATAAAGTGAGAGAGTGTGGAAGACTTAGTGTTACAAAATCCAGTGACTATTCTTAGAATAGGTCCCAAACTTATGTAAGTAGCATCCACGGCACTGCTACTATACGGCTACGCCATAATATTCTCTCTCGTATGTCAGATTATGAATTGAATACCACTGAGGAGTATGTTTTACTATTGCTCCAAGTAGTTATCTATGTTCAAAACCTAGCAGAAATTTCAGGATCCTCCGCCTGAAATGCAGATCAGATCACCCACGCATACGAGCCAACATTGCTCTTGCTGCTGAGATGAAACCCTATTTTATGGGACCCGTGCCACCTGATGATTTCGTTGATAAATTTGTACCAATGACCAAGCCCGGGCCAGACTGTTCGGAACTAGACTGGGAAGATTTTATACAAGCGGAGATGGACAAGGAGAAGAAGATTATGTGCAAGTTATTTGTAAGTTTGATACTTTGCCTTTGTTAGCCAGGGTATGTTGAAAACGAGTTGCAAAGGCTGCAAACGCGAATCGTGTGGTTAAGGATGGGAGACTTATATTCGTTGACTCTCATTGCAGCCCTGACCCCCACTGTAAGGGCATTTGCGCTGACATCAGCGTTTATCCC